>CAJQZM010041994.1:182196-256462 GCA_907164665.1 Colias nastes | reverse complement strand
GCCGTAAACGGGCAGGGGCGCATCTTCTATCGCCGACGCCCCAAGAACATCGATCGCAAATCCGGCAATCTGGAAGAGTGGGTCAAGCGTTTTGGGGGTGCCTATCAGCAGATGCTGACCCTCGACGCAGACTCCGTCATGGATGGCGGTCTGATCGTGCGTACCGTCTCGGCCATGGAACGGCATAAAAACGTTGCCCTGATCCAGACGCTTCCGGTCATTATCGGCGGCAAGACGCTGTTTGCCCGCATGCAGCAATTTGCCGGCCGCGTATACGGACCGCTCATCGCCCATGGTATTGCCTGGTGGCATGGCTCGGAAGGCAATTACTGGGGGCACAACGCCGTTATCCGCACCCGCGCCTTTGCCGAGCAGGCTGGACTGCCGCATCTGCCGGGGCGCAAGCCTTTCGGCGGCGGCATTCTCAGCCATGATTTCGTCGAGGCCGCCCTCATGCGTCGCGGTGGCTGGGCCATTCACATGATTCCCGGCCTGTTCGGCTCTTACGAGGAAAGCCCGCCATCGCTCACCGATGTCGCCATTCGCGACCGTCGCTGGTGCCAGGGCAATCTTCAGCACGGCAAGATCGTCCTCTCGCGCGGGCTGCACTGGATCAGCCGCATGCACATGATGGTGGGAATCGGGGCCTATATCACCTCCCCCCTGTGGCTGCTGTTCCTGATGTTCGGCATCCTGATATCGCTTCAGTCGCATTTCGACCGGCCCGAATATTTCGGTGATACCAAGACGCTGTATCCGCACTGGCCACAGGTCGATCCGGTACAGGCCAAATACGTGTTCATCGGCACCATGGCCGTATTGCTGGCTCCCAAGTTTCTGGCCCTGATCGCCACGCTTTTCGATCGTTCCATGCTGCGCAGCTGTGGCGGTTTCGTGCGCCTCGTCGTGTCCATTTTGCTCGAAACGCTGATTGGCGGTCTGATCGCGCCAATCGCCATGCTCATTCACACATCGGGCGTCATCTCCATTCTTCGCGGTCGTGATTCGGGCTGGAACGCCCAGAACCGCGATGACGGGCGCGTGTCGCTGAAGGAAGTCGCGCACGGCTACTGGATCTATACGGCTTTCGGCATCGTTCTCGCCGCGGCCGCCTGGTCCGTTTCCTTCTCGCTCTTCCTGTGGATGACGCCGGTTCTGGTGGGTCTTGCCCTGGCGATCCCACTCGCAGCCATGACGGCCAGCCGCGATGTCGGCCTGTGGCTCAGGAGCTGGGGCCTTCTGCTGATCCCCGAAGAGGTCAATCTGCCTCCCATCCTCGCTCTGGCCGCGGAGAACGATCTGCGACGCACCCAGGCCGAGGCCCTACCCAATCGCCCCCCCGCAGAAGCTTTCGCCGCCCTGCGCAGCAATCCCGATCTGGCAGCAGAGCATCGGCGCGCCTTGCCTGCACCGCGTCAGCCCGGCAGCGCCATCGACCCCAATCTTCTGGTCGGTCTTCTCAAATTGCGTGAAGCGTCATCCGTTTCCTCTGCCCTTCAATCCCTGACCCGTCAGGAAAAAGCAGCCGTGCTGTGCAGCGCTGAAGGTCTGGACCTGGTTCTTTCGCTTCCCGCCTGATCACGTCACCTTGCAGGGCTCTGCCCTACACCCGCGAAGGGGCCCGCTCCTTCGATCCTGCTTCATGATCTGACAGGTTTTCAGAGAACGATTGTCCTCTGGCGGGGTACGGGGCAGTGCTCCATACCGGACCGCCCACCCCAAGACGCCGTCATCAGAAAACAAAAAGGGTCGGCCTTGATGGCCGACCCTTTTGCGTTCTGTCAGGCAATAAGATCTTACTTGAACTTCTGACCGCGCTGACCGACCTGGGCGCAAAGCTGCGTACGATGGCTCAGATCGAGGGAAGAGACGTCGAACGGGACGTTCGTGCTGGTCTGGAGCAGACCCTGACCGCCCAGCGAGTAATACTGGTCGTTCTGCACATCCGGGCGCTTGGCAAGCTTGCGGCCTACAACGCGCAGCGTCGTGCCGTGCACCAGATGGTTGCGCACGCAATAGCTCGCCAGACCTGCAAGGTTGCCGGCCTTGGCTGAGTCGAGCGACGGCAGACCGTATGTGTCGAGAACGCCGGGCGTTGCTGCGGTAGCGACCGTATTGCTTACAGCGGGACCGCCAACGGCCTGCATGGCGCCGTTATTGGCGGTCGGTGCGCCCTGACGCTCAACGGGAACGGAACCGGCAGGCATGACGGTGGACTGTGTACCCGGTGCTACGGCAGGCACAGGTGCCTGCTGGGCATGAGCTGCGCCAGCATAGGCGAGGCTGCAAAGGGCCGTCAGACCAAGACAAAGACGTGACATCATGAAATCGATCCTTAGTTATGCTCTTTTTCAGGCCCGTCGTTTGAATGAGGACCTGTGAAAACGCGCTTTACCGGTCGTTCAGACAGGTCGAAGGACGTGCGGTTGTCTAACATTTGAGCCAGGCGCTAGTTTATTACCCAATCGAAACTTTGTTACTTCGAGCCCGGGAAACATTGAGCTGCGCCCTGATCTGCCGCACTGTGGGATGATCAATCGTCATCCATGCTAAGGCCCTGTCATGATCCCTCCCTCACCGAGGCGCGTGCCTCATACGATCACCCAGCTCGACCGTGTCCGGCAGGATGATTATGCCTGGATGAAGGATGAGAACTGGCAGAAAGTCCTGCGCGATCCATCCCTGTTACGCACGGATATTGCCGAGGCCCTGCGTGAGGAAAATGCCTATACCGAGCACTGTCTGGCCCCCATGGCGCCTGAACGCGAGACGCTGCTGCGGGAAATGATCGGGCGTATTCCGCCCGCCGAGGATTCCGTTCCCTGGCCCGACGGCGACTGGCTCTACTTCTCGCGTTTCGCCAAGGATGCACAGCATCCCGTCTATCTGCGACGCCCGCGTCGGAGTGGGGGAGAGGGACAGGATGAAGCAGAGCAGGTGCTGCTCGATGTCGACGCCCTGGCAAAGGCGCATGCCTATTTCGCGCTCGCTGCCACACGCCATTCAGACGATCATCGCGTGTTCGTCTACGCCGCAGACACGCAGGGATCGGAGGTTTACCGCCTGCACAGCATCGATCTCGAAACGGGCAAGCCTTTCGCACCTGTCGTCGAGAGCGCTTCGGGCAGTTTCGTGATCTCGCCCGACAGCGCATGGCTTTTCTGGATCTATCGCGATGACCATGGACGTCCCTCTCGTGTCTATCGGCGTCCTCTCGCCGGGGGCGAGGATGTACTCGTGTTCGACGAACCCGATCCCGGATTTTTCCTCAGCCTTGCCGTCTCGGCATCGCGTCAATGGATCCTGATCGAACGTGGCGACCACGACACGAACGAGACTCTGCTCATACCGGCATCCGATCCGACCCGGATGCCCGAGATCGCCTCACCGATGGTACGGGGCGAGCGCTATACGCTCACGCACTGGAACGACCGGTTCATCATACTGACCAATACCGGCAATGCAGTCGATTTCGCTCTCATGCAGGCACCGGACACGGCACCGTCGCGTGAGAACTGGCGCGATTTCGTGCCGCATCATCCGGGTCGCTACCTGCTCGGCGCCACCGCCAGCCGGGATTATCTGGCCTGGTCGGAACGTGTCGACGGCAATATCGAGATCCATGTGGTCAAGGCGGATGCCGGGGGGAACGACACCGGGAAGGACATACGCAGTCAGGCCAGAACGATCGGAATGCAGGAGGCTGCCTTCGATCTCACCCTGCTCGGCTTTCTCGAATATGACGACGCGGTTCTGCGATATATCTACGAATCACCGACGACGCCTGCACACTGGTACGATCTCGACATGCGCTCGGGCGAACAGGTTCTGCAGAAAATACGCGAGGTTCCTTCGGGTCATGACCCCGCACTCTATGAAACGCATCGTCTTTTCGCCGTGGCAGATGACGGTGCAGAGGTGCCGATCACCGTTCTCAAACGACGCGACACGCCCATCGATGGTACGGCCCCGATCCTGCTCTATGGCTACGGGTCATACGGAATCTCCATGGAATCGGGGTTCAGTACCTCTGTGTTCAGCCTAGTGGACCGTGGCTGGGTCTATGCCGTCGCGCATATCCGCGGCGGGTCGGAAAAAGGCTGGAACTGGTTTCTGCAAGGGCGAGGCAAGCACAAGCCGAACAGCTTTACCGATTTCGTGACCTGTGCACGCGATCTCGTCAGCCGGGGTTACGGGAAGGAGGGTCGCATTGTCGCTCATGGTGGATCGGCGGGCGGACTGCTGATGGGGGCGGTCGCCAACCTTGCACCTGCACTGTTCGCCGGCATCGCCGCACAGGTGCCGTTCGTGGACGTTCTTAACACCATGTCCGACGATACCCTGCCGCTCACCCCGCCTGAATGGCCCGAATGGGGTAACCCGCTGGAAGATCGGGATGCCTATGACCTGATCGCAAGCTATTCGCCTTACGATAATATCAGGCCGGTGGCCTATCCGCCCGTTCTGGCAATGGGTGGGCTGTCCGACCCGCGCGTGACCTATTGGGAACCCGCGAAATGGATCGCAAAGCTACGCGAAGTGGCGTCAGGAGGGCCTTTCCTGTGCCGGATCAATATGGATGCCGGTCACGGCGGATCGTCGGGACGGTTCAAGCGCCTTGAAGAGGTCGCTTATGTGCAGGCCTTCGCACTCTGGGCCATGGCAAGGCGCCCTCTGACAGACGGCGCCCCCGATACAAGCGCGCCCTGAAACCATACAGGAAAGCTCTGTAGAGGCGTGGATCGGCCAGAACCGGGCCGATCCGCCTTATTCGTCGGTCTCTGCCTGGGGGCGGGGCCGTATGGCCGCACAAAGTGGCGGAAGCCTGGCATCGGACTCGGCTTTCGTGCGGCACATGGTGCGCGCATCCGTACCGCAGATCTCGATGGTTTCCTCGAAATCGGATTCGAGCACATCGCGTGCGACTGCCGCATCCTGATTGCTGCTGCTGTCCGTATCCTGATCTGCAATGATCTTCTGCGTCTTGTGCAGTTCCTTCAGGGCTTCGACACAGCTGTCGCTGGCCGAGTCCGGATCTGTCTGCAACACGGCAAGAATCCGGTTGAGGATCGATGCGGGATCGTTTTTAGGATGTGGCGCAGCCTGCGCCGAAAGAGGCAAACCCAGCATCAGGGCGGCAAAAACAGGCAGAGCTTTCTTCATCGAATCAGGATAATTGCCTTTTCATCCTTTGAAAACGCCCAAAATACGGGGTTTCCACGCGCTGAAATGCAGCTAAGAGTTGACTCTGGACAAGGCGATGAGTATTCCGACCACCACTCGCGGGCGCGACGCCCGTTCGTCTTGCATGGCCCGGGAAGCAAATTATCATGAAGATCCGTAACAGCCTCAAATCCGCCAAGCTCCGCGACAAGGACTGCCGCGTCGTTCGCCGTCGTGGCCGCGTCTATGTCATCAACAAGAAGAACCCGCGCATGAAGGCTCGCCAGGGCTAATTCACTGTTGATGCCAAAACGGAGCCTCAGCCCCGTTTTGACGCATTGCACGGTCCTTTACCGGACCGTCGTCAGGCCGTGTCTGCTTGTCAGCAGCGCGGCTTTTGTCGTTTCTGCGTACACCCCCTGCCAGGCTGTTCCTGCTCACCCGGGCACCGACCAGACCCACTCCCCCCATGCAGGCAACCGGTCCGCAACCGCACAGGGGGCTGGCTCCTCCTCTTCCACCCCAGCATCGAAGCAGGCGCCTTCGGGGAAATTACCCGCAGACAAGGCAAAGCCAGACCCGCTGCGCGACGTCAGCAAGGCCCTGCGCAACGCGCATAGTCCGGCCGAGGCACGCGCTCTGGAACGTCGCGCCGAGACCCTGAGACAGAAAGGGCTTTCAGCCAGTACGCGCCTCCTGCTTGAGAGCGGCGATACGAACCTGAAGGCGCATGACTACCGCAAGGCCGAGGCTGCGTTGGACAATGCGCTGGTTCTCCAGCCCGACAAGGCATTCATACGCCGCGGCCGGGCGCGCATACGCTATGCCGCAGGCGATTTCGAAGGGGCGATAAGCGATCTCGGCGTGGCCCTGCATCTCGACCCTGACGATCCGCTCTCATGGCAGCTCCTTTCCCAGGTCGAGGAAGAGCGTCACGATATCGGGGCAGCGCTTCAGGCGGCAAAACAGGTGCTTGTGGTAGACCCTCTGGCTAGTGGCGGTATCAAACGTGTGAAGACACTGCAGGCCACCCTGGATGGACGTCCCATTTAAAGCGCGTCACCATCTCAACTCTGCCTTGATTGCGCAGTTTGATAAGATGTCGAAGTCATAAGGAGAACATCATGTTCAAGAAGAACAAGGCCAAGGTTACCGAACTGACCGCGCCGGAACAGGGCAAGAAGGGCTGTTGCATCAGCAAGATGTGCTGCGCCGCCAAGCCGCAGACCAAAGAGGCCATTCTGGGAGGCCTGACCTTCCTCAGCATGTTCGGCCCCAAGAAGCTGCGTCCGCATCTTCAGCATGTTCTGGCCGTGATCGCCATCGTCACCTTCGTGGTCAAGGCCATCAAGCGTGAAGACAAGAAGGCCTGAGCCTTACCCGGATGCAGCCTTCGGGCTGCATCCACCCCATATTCCTGCAAAAATGGTCCCGATCCCTGCCCGGCAGGCGCAGCGCCCCTTTTGGGCTATCTGAAGCGCATCCGTTCAGCCGCCCGCGCCATAAAGGCCCCCGGCAAAGCCAGACCTAGAGAAACGAAATCGGGTCAATATCGACGTCGATGCGCTCATGGCTGGAGAGTTTGACCCCATCGAGCCAGTGCCTGAGAATCGGCTGCACCGCGACATTGCGTCTTGTGCGCAGCAGAAGCCGACGCCTGTGACGACCGCGCAGAATGGCCAGCGGGGCCGGGGCCGGCCCAAGCACCTGCACGCCAGGAAGATCGGGCGCGCGCGCGCCAAGCATGGCGGCAACCCTGTCGGCCGCTTCGGCTGAGTCGGCGCTGATGATCAATGCGGCCAGGCGCCCATACGGTGGCCAGAACCCGGGTTTTCTCTGCGCCGCTTCCTGATCCATGAAAGCAAGATAATCGTTCGAGACCAGCGCTTTCATGACGGGGTGATCGCCAAGATAGCTTTGAAGCAGAACAGTACCAGGCTTTTCCGCACGACCGGCGCGACCGGCCACCTGATGCAGAAGCTGGACGGTCCGTTCGGCAGCACGCAGGTCCCCCCCGCCCAGACCGAGATCGGCATCGACCACGCCGACCAGGGTCAAATCAGGAAAATGCCAGCCCTTGGCAACGATCTGCGTCCCGATCACCAGATCGATCTCGCGTTCGCTGATACGCCTGACCGCTTCTGCCGTGGCCGAGGGCGACCCGAGTGTGTCAGAGGCCATGACCAGAATACGCGCCTCGGGAAAATGGAGCCTCGCCTCTTCATGCACGCGCTCGATTCCCGGACCGACAGCAACAAGGCTGGCTTCCGCATCGCAGGCAGGACAGGTGTCCGGCAGGGGTTCGTTATGCCCGCAATGATGACAGGTCAGAATCTGCCTTGCCCTGTGCTCCACAAGCCAGGCCGAGCAATTGGGGCATTCCATACGATGACCGCAGGCACGACACAGTGTCAGCGGCGCGTAACCCCGACGGTTGAGGAACAGCATTGCCTGTTCCTGACGTTCGAAAGTGGCCTGTATGGCATCGATCAGCGCCGGTGAGAGAAACTGCCCCCTTTCGGGAGGCGCGCGCCGCATGTCGATCAGCTGCACATCAGGCAGGGTCGCATCGCCATGACGGCTGTGCAACACCACGTGACGATATCGCCCCGTCTCGACATTGGTCAGCGTTTCCAGACTCGGTGTGGCGGATACGAGTATGGCAGGCACATCTGCAAGCCGCGCGCGCACGATCGCCATGTCGCGCCCGTGATAGGTAACGCCTTCTTCCTGCTTGAACGCTGATTCGTGCTCCTCATCCACGATGATCAGCCCGAGATCGGGAAAGGGCAGGAAAAGCGCCGAACGCGCGCCCACAACGACACTGGCCTGCCCCTGTGCGATGGCATGCCAGGTTTCACGCCGTTTCTTGCCACCCAGTTCGGAATGCCACAGTGCAGGCTGAACGCCGAAACGTCGTTCGAAACGGTCGGTCCACTGGGTGGACAGGGCAATTTCAGGCAACAGGACGAGACATTGCCGCCCCTCGGCCAGACAGGCAGCAATCGCTTCGAAATAAACCTCCGTCTTGCCCGAGCCGGTGACGCCCTCCAGCAGGGTTACACCAAAGCTGCGCGTGTGTACGGCCGCCGTCAGCTCAGTTGCGGCGTCCTTCTGCTCCTGTGAAAGATGCGGCGGCTGAAAATCCGGATCCGGGTGAGCGAAGAGCGGTGCAAGCACCAGAGGCGCTTCCTGCAGCAACCCCACAGCAGCCAGACCGCGCAGGACAGCCGGTGAGACGCCCGTCTCGGCAGTCAGCGTAGCAGTAGACACAGGCTCGGCCCCGACTGCGTCAAGCACGCGCTGCCGGGCCGTTGTCATACGCACGCCCTGCGTATCGGCGGTGCCCTTTATCCAGCCGAGCTGGACACGCGTAGGCGCCGTGTGACGGGCACGGATTGCCATTGCCAGAACAAGGCCGGGGGGCGTCAGCGTATAGGCGGCCAGCCAGTCGATGAAACGCCGCAGATCGCCGGGCAGGGAAGGCATGTCGAGCCGTTCGAGCACGGGTTTGAGCCGCGCCATCGGGACAGAACGTGCAGGCGCCGGCGCAAAATCGGCAGGGACATCGTTTTGCGTATCCCACACACAGCCCGTTTCCTGACGTCGCCCAAGAGGCACGGCAACCAGATCGCCGGGAGACAGCGCTCCTTCACGCGCCAGATAATCGAGCGGCGTCGGAAATGGCAGTGGCAGCAGCACGCTGACACGCACGGCTCTCTCGCCATCTGCGTCCAGCTTCTCTAAGCTCGCTTCTGTCATGCTGCCCAAGCGCCCCCTTCTGTCCTGTCCTCTTACCCGAGACGAGGTCCGACGTCATGCTGATGCATGAATGTCTTGAAAACTGGCTCGACTGGCTGGCACTCGAAAAGAGGGCACGTCCCAATACCGTCATCGCCTATCGTCACGATGTATGTTCGGCACTGGCATTTCTCACCGGGCATCTGGGAGGAGAACCCGATCTCAACGCGTTTTCGACCCTGAGAACGAGCGATTTCCGCGCATGGCTGGCTTTCGATGCCAGCCGCTCCGAAACAGGGCGTGGCACACCGGATGGACGCGCCCGCTCTCGTGCGAGACGGGTCTCCGCGCTGCGGTCGTTTTTCCAGTATCTCTCCCTGCGCCATGGGCTGAGTGCCAGTGCGCTTCGCCAGATGAAGGCCCCCAAAACGCGCAAGCGTCTGCCCCGCCCGCTCTCGCGCGATATTGCGCGTGCCGCCCCTGTCGAAATGGCTGCCCTGGCCCTGCACCCCCTTTGTGCCGCACGCGACGAGGCCCTGTTTACCCTGCTTTATGGCGCAGGCCTGCGTATCGGCGAGGCGCTCGCCCTCGATGTGCGCGACTGCGATCGTGCCGCGGAGTCCGGACTGCGCGTCATAGGCAAGGGAGGCAAGGAGCGTATCGTTCCCGTCCTGCCCAGCGTTCTCAAGGCACTTACGGCATGGCGTCGTCAGCATCCCTGCCCGCTTCCCGACGCGCCTCTGTTCGTCGGCCTGCGTGGCAAGAGGCTTCAGCCAGCCGTGGCACGACGGGTCATGCAGGCGTGGCGCGATCAGAGCGGCCTTGATGCCAGTGCGACCCCCCATGCCCTGCGGCACTCATTCGCTACGCATCTCATGGAAGGAGGTGCCGATCTGCGTGCGATACAGGAACTTCTCGGCCATGCCAGTCTTTCCACCACCCAGGCCTATACCCTGGCCGACGAACGCCATCTCCTTGCCGTCTGGCAGGCTCATCCACGCGCAAGGAAATAGATTGTCATGCCGCGCCTTCTCCCCGCCCTGTTCCTTGCCTTTACGACAGGTCTGTCGATCGCCCGGGCCTGGTCTGCGCCCTGCGCACCGCAGCGTATTGCCGATATTCCGCTCCATAATGACGGGCTGTTTCTCAATGCGCCGGTCGTGCTGGATGGCCGTCAGGCACGGTTCATTGTCGATACGGGGTCCGAAGGCAGCCTGATTATCCCCGAAGCGGCAGCGGCGCTGCGTCTTACGCCCGACCCGGCCCATGCGACCGTTATCCAGGGGCCAAACGGGCGCGGTCAGCTTGCCCCGAATATGCTGATACGCTCGCTTGCACTTGGCACCATTCCGCTCGGTCAACGCTCCATCCCCCTGGGCGCCCTGCCCGGCCTGCCGTCGCTGACACCGCCCGTCGCAGGGCTGATGGGTGTGGATCTGCTGCATGGCATGGATATTGAATTCAATGTGCCCCGACAGCGCCTTACGCTCTGGCGTGCCGTCCCCGGCGACGGGCGCTGCCTGGCTGCACCTGCCTGGCCCGCTGGCTACACGACGCTGCGTGCCAGACGTGAAGGAACACGCCTGACCCTGTCTTTCACACTCGATGGCCATGACGGTCTGGCTCTGGTGGATAGCGGGGCGCGCTCGCATATCCTGTCACGCAGGTTCGCCCATTCCATGGGTATTTCCGACGATGTGCTGCGACGCGATCAGGGAGGGGTGACGAGCGGTGTGGATCTGAATGCGCGCTGGTATCACTGGCATCATTTCCATGCCCTGCATCTTCAGGAGGAAAAACCCGGAAGCGGCAACCCTGTCTGGACAAACCCGGTTCTTACCGTCTCGGATATGCGCGACGATGCCGACATGCTTCTGGGCGCAGACTGGTTTGCCCAGCACGATATCTGGATTTCGTTCAGCGCAGGACAGGTCTGGGTACGCTGAGGAGGCGCGCAACCGTCAATCGGGCAGAGTTCGGCAAGAACAGCGATACGGGGAAGCGTTCCATGGTGGAGCTGAGGGGAATCGAACCCCTGACCTCCTCATTGCGAACGAGGCG
Source organism: Colias nastes (assembly GCA_907164665.1). Taxonomy (NCBI): domain Eukaryota; kingdom Metazoa; phylum Arthropoda; class Insecta; order Lepidoptera; family Pieridae; genus Colias; species Colias nastes. Next base: position 245,497 of record CAJQZM010041994.1, on the reverse strand, counting down.
CTCTCCCATCTGAGCTACAGCCCCACGGAACGCTGCAAAAGCTACACGGTCTCTCATCAAAGTCAAGAATGACAAACCGTAAGCCAGAGCACATCCTGTTGTGCCGAACAGCCCTGCGCGGCTAGACTGGGGCCTTAGCCCTTCTGACAAAGAGACCCGATTTGCTGATCCTCACCATTTACAACATCATCATGATGCTGATTCAGCTCTTCACCTGGGCGTTGCTGCTCTATTGCGTCATGAGCATGCTCGTCGGGTTTCGCCTGCTCGATCCGGGCAACCGCTTCGTCTATAATATCGTGATCTTTCTGGGACGTATCGTCGAGCCTGTGCTCAACCCCGTACGGTCCATCCTGCCGCAATTCGGCGCGCTCGATCTGAGCCCGCTCGCGGTTCTGCTCGGATTGCAATATCTCGTCGTGCCGGTTCTCAACCGTCTGGTCTTCGCTTCCCTGCACGCAGGGTACTGAACACCCTTACTGTCACCGACGACCACACTAACGGAAGAATATGGCTCAGGGCCGTGTCCGGCCATACGATCCGCGTTTCAGACCACGAGCCGCAGCCTCTGACAGGTGGTCGAGAAATCATGCGGCAGAATGCGGGGTTTCAGACAGATCCCCCAGCATTCCGCATCCTGCACCTAATCGGCGACATCGCTGAATTCATGCCAGCCGAGCTTGGCCGAAAGCAGCGACGCCGTGTGACGCACCTGGGGCGCCAGCGCCTTCATGCGCATGAGCGGCATATCGCCCGTACCACCGGTGATGCTGATCGAGGCAACGATACTCCCCGATGCATCCCGTACAGGCACGGCGACGCAGTGAACGCCAATCTCGTCATCTTCCAGATCGAACACGCAATCCGATGCCCTGTAAAAGCGCATGCGATTGACCCAGCTGGATAGCCCGGCAGGCATGTGGCGGTAGCTGGTGCGATAATGACGCGCCCATTCTGCCTCATCCTCGTCAAGAATGAGCGCACGGCCCCCGGCTGTACGCGCAAGCGGCACATGCTGCCCGGTTCCGGTACGGACAGAAAGCGGCGTCCGTCCGTCCAGCCTCATGATATAGATCACCCCGCCATCCGAGCGCACACCCAGATGGACCATGCGATCCGTCGTCTCGTTCAGACGCTGGAGGAGCGGGGTGGCAAGCCCGAGAAGCGGTGTCACGGCCTGGGCCTGCGTCGTCAGGGTTGTCAGCTTCTCACCCAGACCGTAGCGCCCCATAGATTTCAGACGCAGCCAGCCCTGCTGGAGCAGGGCCGCAGTCAGACGCTGTGTCGTGCTGCGCGTACACCCGATTTCCAGAGCCAGTTCGGAAAGAGTGTCGACTCCAGCCTTTACGGCCAGAATGATCGACAGACCGCGACCGAGGGTCTGTGTGCCCTGAGGCCAGTCTTTATCCGAATATGCCACGTGCCGCTCCATGTGTTCTGAACGGTGCCTTGGTCTTCTGAAGGGCTTGTCGTTCGCTATGAGGGTTGTTCTTGCTCCACCTAGGGCGCGAGAGCATCTCATAACGTTATTGCTGTCCGAATAAACCTTTATCTTCGTTTTTTGTTCACATCTATGTAATCAAGACTGTAGTAGTTCGTATTTTTTCACAAATTATTTCTTCTATCCCGGAAATCTGATCTGGTAAAGATACGGCCAGTATTTACCAGTGATGAATACTCTGTCTGTTGTCCGGTCATAGGCGATACCATTCGGCACCGCATCCGGATCGTCCAGATTAACCTGTTCTTCAAGAACTGTCAGATCGACCCACGATTTCACCTGACCTGTTTCGGGATCGATTCTCGCAATCTCGGGTGTCATCCAGATATTGGCCCAGATCTCGCCGTGAATATATTCGAGTTCGTTCAGTCTATTCACTGCAATACCATCGGCAGTCACGCAAAGCCGTCCGATCACATGCAGCGTGACCGGGTCGAGACGCTTCAGGCAGGACGTTCCATCCGACATGATCAGCGTATGGGAATCGTGAGTCAGCCCCCAGCCTTCCCCGGTATAGGTAAAATGATCTTTCAGGGTGAGAGACGGAAAATTCCAGACATAGCCGTTACCGCTGCGCCATGTGATGCTGATCAGGGTATTGCCCCAATCGACGATACCCTCACCGAAATGACCGTCAGGCACGGTGGTCTGACTCAGGGTTTTCCCGCTCTGCAAGGCGACCTTGCGTATGACAGAGCGACCGGACAGGCCCGTGCTCTCGTAAAGAAACCCGTCACGATACAGGAGCCCTTCGGTAAAGGCCGAAGGATCGTGCGGGTAACGCGCAACGATCTGCACGGGCAGGACAGGAACGGCAGCTTCTGCCTCAACCGGCAGGCCCGGACCGTTCAGAACAGCCAGCCCCAGAAACAAGGTAAAACGGGCGGCAGATTTGACCATGGGGCAGCCCTTCAGCGGCAGTTCTTTTGCCCCGCTATACGCTCTCGTACTCCGTTTGCAATAATCACCCTCGCTCGACCGCCATATTTATTCAGCCGCCTTTTACCCTGCGAGATACCGTCATTCAGGATCACGCCCGAAAGCCGGTCTCAGGATGCGGCCGGACGGTCATGCGGCGTTCCGTAAATCGCCATGAAGGCCCTGCCTATACGACCCGCCACTGAACGGATCTGCTCTTCACTGCAATCGATCGGCAGTTCAAAACGCTTGCGCTGAACGAGGCGCGTCTGACACAGCGCCATGAACTGCTCTGCGGCAAAAAGGGGATCGTCCGTTGCGATTGCGCCCTGTTCGATCCAGTGCTCGACCCACTGCGTGACCGTATTCAGCGTCCGCCCGAAGCCGTGACGCCAGAACGTATCGGCCAGATCCGGAAAATGCGGGGCCTCAGCGACGATGATCCGGTACAGGCGCAGCGGTCCAGGCTCAAGAAGAACCGTGATGAAGCGTTCGGCCAGCTGCGTGAAAGCAGCCTCGCAGCTCATGGTGGTGAGGTAGCTCTGACAGATTGCCGGGGCCAGCTTGCCACGGCTCAGATCCTCGATCACGGCGCCGAACAGGTCGGCCTTGTTTTCGAAATGATTATAGAGCGTGCCCTTCGATACCCCTGCGCGGCAGGCGATCTGGGACATCGAGGCGCCTTCATAACCGGACTCCAGAAAGATCGCCTCTGCGCCATCGAGGATCTGACGTCGCTTCGCGTTGCAGGACGCACTCTCGCGTATCGTATCGTCATTCTCGGGCAAGATGCTTCCTTCGTTCTTATTCAACCGGTCCATCCGTCTGACACATTGATCTCATCGAGAGCAGGGGCCTGATGTCGAGCAGGACAGTCAGACGCAAACGCGGTGACCGCCTGCAAGCAGAACCCAGAACTGACCGAACGGGTCGATCAGCGCAAGGCAAAACTGTCGCCCAGGCGACAATCATTCAAAACTGCAACGAGAATGACTTCAATGTGTCCAGGAAAGGTCTAGGCATTCCGGGTCCGTATCGCGATAAATTGGCCTCGAAGACCCGTTTTCAGAGACATGAGATCCTTATGACCCCTACAAACCCGAATGCGTCGCGCCCCAGCCGAGCCCTGCCCCCGGGAGTTGTCACAGGTGATGACTATCTCACCCTGATCGAGGCCTGCAAGGAAGGCGGTTATGCCCTTCCGGCTGTCAATGTTGTCGGCACAGACAGCGTCAATGCGGTTCTTGAGGCGGCTGCGCGCAACAACTCCGATGTGATCGTGCAGTGTTCGAACGGCGGTGCCCGCTTCTATGCAGGCGAAGGTCTGGCGGACCAGCACAAGGCCCGTGTTCTGGGCGCTGCCGCCATGGCCCATCATGTCCATCTTCTGGCGAAAGAATATGGAATCTGCGTGATCCTTCATACCGATCATGCAGACCGTAAACTGATTCCCTGGGTCGAGGGCCTGCTCGATCTGAGCGAGAAGGAAGTGGCCGCCGGACGCCCGCCGCTTTTCTCATCGCATATGATCGACCTTTCCGCCGAGCCGCTGGAAAGCAATCTGGAAGAGTGTGCGCGCCTGCTGCCGCGTATGGCCAAGCTGGGTATCAGCCTTGAAATCGAGCTCGGCGTTACCGGCGGCGAGGAAGATGGCGTCGGGCACGATCTCGAGGATCATGAGGATAATGCCCATCTGTACACGCAGCCTGAGGATGTGCTGACCGCCTGGAACCGGCTCTCCCCGCTGGGTCACGTCACGGTTGCTGCGTCTTTCGGCAATGTGCATGGCGTCTACAAGCCGGGCAACGTCCAGCTGCGCCCTGAAATCCTGCTTCATTCGCAAGAGCATGTCGCCGAGAAGACCGGTCTTGGCCCCAAGCCTCTGGCCCTCGTGTTCCATGGCGGGTCGGGCTCGGAGAAAGACAAGATCACCGCAGCCGTATCCTATGGCGTGTTCAAGATGAACATCGATACCGATGTGCAGTTTGCGTTCGCCAATGGCATCGGCAAATACGTGCTGGATCACTCCAAGGCTTTCCTGCACCAGATCGATCCCGAGACCGATGCGCCTTACAAGAAGTTCTACGACCCGCGCAAATGGCTGCGCGTGGGCGAAAAGAGCATTGTCGACCGCCTTGAAGAAGCCTTTGCCGATCTGGGTTCAAAGGGCAGATCCATCGCAACGAGGGACTGAAGACCGTGTCTTGCGAGATCGTCCGGGTTTTCAGTGTTGTCCCGAGCCAGATCGAGATTTTCGAATCGACCTATGGACCTGAGGGTCCATGGGCGCGCCTCTACCGCAATGTGCGCGACTATCTCGGTACGCGGCTCATTGCCGATCTGGAGAAGCCTGGCGAGTATATTGCCATCGACGAATGGACGACTCATCGGGCGTATCTGAACTTCCGCAACGACCACCCAGACGCTTTTGCAACGCTCGACGCGGCGTGCTCGCCCCTGTTGCAGGACATGCGTTATGTGGGCGCTTTCAGGGTCATCTCCCCCTCGCGACGCTGAACGCCCTCCGTTCCTGGCCTTTATGCCATGTCGCCCGGCCTGACCCACCGCGACTCCGCAAAGCTTGAACCGGCCTGAGCCGCATCGCGCAGCGGCCAGCAGGCCGAAACCTCGCCGTTTCCGGGCCTATCGCACAGTTTTTCCCGATCCGCCTGCCACACGACAAGTGCCCCGGCCGCGGACCCAACCCGGGGCAAGAGGGTTCGTCCATCTGTCACCTCCCGCAGGGGGCTACACCCTGGCGATCCGCCTTTGGTAACGTTATGAAGAAAATATGGTGACCGGGTCAGAAAAACCTTGCATCGGGGGGGCATGACCTTTAATCGGGCGGCCTTGGCCCAAGGGGGCATGTTGCCCAACAGGCTGTCTGCTGGTTTAGAGGTACGTGATGAACGCACTTGCTCAACTGGGGATGGTATCGGGACTCCCGAGAGATAACCAGACTGTCGCATCGAACACATCTCATGAAGAGGTGTGCAAGGATTACTTTATTGAGCGTGATGGTGAACGCTTCGCCGGTCATCACCTGCTGATCGATTTCTGGGACGCCACGAACCTGGACGATCCCGCAGCAATCGACGCCACGCTTTGCGAGGCAGCGGTTACCGCAGGGGCAACAATCCTGCACAGCCACTTCCATCACTTCACGCCCAATGGCGGTGTGTCGGGCGTGATCGTGCTGGCCGAAAGCCACATCTCGATTCACACATGGCCCGAGCGCAATTTTGCTGCCGTGGACGTGTTCATGTGCGGCGCCTGCGACCCGAATCTGACGATTCCGGTCATGCAGCGTCTTTTCCAGGCTGGTCGCGTCGTCTCTGACGAAGTGCGTCGCGGTCGCGAAAAGATTGCACCTGCAGGCTGAGCGCGTTGCGCTGCGCTTGAAAGCAGATAAGGCCGGGCCCGTTGCCCGGCCTTTTTTTTGAACAAATTGGGAGAGACCGCCTCATGTCTGAATCCTGGATCAACGAAACCCTCTACCCCGACTGGGGTCAGCGTTTTCGCGTCACACGCGAGCTGGCACGCGTCAAAAGCGATTTTCAGGACATCGTCGTTTTCGAAAGCGATTTCCACGGCCGCGTGCTCGTTCTCGATGGCGTTATCCAGATCACCGAGCGCGACGAATTCGTCTATCAGGAAATGCTCACCCATGTGCCGCTTCTGACGCATCCCGATGCCAGACGCGTGCTGATCATCGGCGCTGGCGATGGTGGCGTGCTCCGTCGCGTGCTTCAGCACAAGACCGTCGAAAAGGCCGTCATGGTCGAGATCGATGGCGCGGTCATCGAGCTTTCCAAGCAGCACCTCCCCAATATTGCAGGCGATGCCTGGAACGACCCGCGCGCCGATGTGATCGTCGGTGATGGCATCGATTACGTCGCCAAGGCCGAAGACGGTTCGTTCGACGTCATCATCGTCGACTCGACCGACCCCATCGGCGTGGGCGAAGTGCTTTTCACCGACGCGTTCTACAAGGATTGCGCCCGCATCCTTTCGGCACAGGGTCTGATCGTCAACCAGTGCGGCGTGCCCTTCATGCAGGCCGATGAGCTGCGTGAAACCAGCCTGCGACGCGCCAATTTCTTCCCGCATGTCTCGGCCTATGTTGCTGCCGTCCCGACCTATGTCGGTGGCTTCATGACGCTCGGCGTTGCCGCCAAGGGCGTGAACCCCACGAAGCAGTCAGTGGAAGACGTGCGTACCCGCGCCGAAGCGGCCGGTATCCTGGGCACCACACGCTACTGGACACCGGAAATCCACGTCGGCAGCTTCAACCTGCCACCCTATATCGCTGAGAACCTTCCCAAGCAGGAAGGCTGATCGGCCTCTCCCCGGACAGGCGCCAGCATCGCGCCCGTCTGTCCGGGGGGTACACGGGGCTCTGCCTTGCACCCGTGACGGGGCAGTTCGATCCCGTTCTGCCAGCAGCAGATTTCCAGAAAGACACCCGTCTTCTGAAGGCGACTACCCTGCGGCCGGGTATGGGGCAGCGCCCCATGAAGCCTAATATCCTGAACCACTCAACAGGCGGATCACGATCGTCTGCCACTCGTCCATGATCTCCCCATGGCCCATGGGATGACCTGCGCGACGGTACCAGTAACGCGCGTTGTCGTTGTCGCCTTCCACACGATGCAGCCAGGCATGAACCCAGTTCGAGTCCGCATCGCGCTCGTTGGACTGGACAATTTCGTGAGCTGCGGCCCAGTCTTCCTTTCTCGCCCACCAGAGCGCCAGAAGAGCGGGAGAAATGTTATCGGGTGGAATGCCGTCTTGCAGGCTTTCCTTGAATACGGACAGGGTCATGCTCATCGGACAACCTCCCAGTCATACCGGACACCGGTCATGTTCTCCGAAGCCTGCCAGAGCTTTGCCCTGAGGGAAAGCCCCATAGCCTGCGGCGGAATCTCGGCCGGTCCGGGAGGGCCACGGCGTTCGCCCTTACCCTGCGGGCCGTAGTAACCGCCATCACGCGCAGCATTGGCTATGGCTGCATAAAGGATCGACTCGGCGCCGGACGCTACATCCTGCCCCATCAGACGAAAGAGGAAATTGCCCAGCCGGTCCTGTACGCGCGAAAAGGCGCGACCCAGAGGCGATCCCGTCAGGCCGAACGCCGCACTATTGGTGATGATCGAACTTGTCGACCATCCGGGATGGGCCGCGCGAACATGCAAAGGCAGCGCCGCAGACCGGGCAAGTCTGTCGAGCTCGAGACTGAACATGAGATTGGCCAGCTTGCTCTGGCTATAGCGTGCGAAACGCCGATAGCTCTCGGTCGCATTGAGGTCGTCCAGAGGCATGGCGCCGCGCCATGCAGCGAGCGATGCCACGGTAACGATATGCGCTTCCCCGGCCACGAGCGACGGCAGCAAGCGCCCGGTCAGCGCAAAATGACCCAGATGATTGGTCCCGAACTGGAGTTCGAACCCGTCCTGAGTGGCACAGCGATGCGCGGGTGCCATAACACCTGCATTATTGATCAGGATATGCACAGGCTGGCTGCCCATACGCTCGGCAAAACGCGCGATAGAGGCAAGAGACGCCAGATCGAGCCCCTCGAAGCGAAGCGTCGCACTCGGGCAATCCGACTGGATGGCAGCGAGTGCTGCCCGGCCTTTTTCGGCATTGCGACCGGTCACGATCACATCGGCTCCGGCCTGCGCCAGACCGCGCGCGGTTGCCAGCCCCAGACCGCCGGTCGCCCCGGTGACGATTGCTGTCATGCCCTCGCAGGATTGGTGGGCAAACCGGTCGAACACCGGCTCGATTGTCTCTGTCACGATGCGGCCTTTCCCGAGTGTTCCTCGGCTTCGGCTTCTTTGAGCGCTTCTTCGGTCAGACGTTTCTCGTTCTTCTTGAGAAAATAAAGGGCAACGCCCAGCCCCACCACCACGATTGACCCGAGACCGATGGCAAGGGGGCCGGAAAGGCTGAAAATTTCCTTGCCGAGAAAATAGGTCGCAACGGCATAGCCGCCAGCCCAGAACACGCCACCAAGGGCATTATGCCAAAGGAATGATTTCCACGGCATATGGTTTGCACCGGCCAGAAGAGCGATAAAGACGCGTAGCACGGCGACGAAACGCCCGACAAACACAACCAGACCGCCATGACGCTTGAACAGGAAACGCCCCAGCAGCAGGCGCTCCTTGGTCAGACCCACTTTGGTACCATGTTTCTGCAGCAGCTTGTAACCGATGGAGCGACCGATCAGATAACCGAAATTATCGCCCATAATAGCCCCGGTTACAGCCGCAACCACGATCCAGCGTATTTCAAGATGATGGGTCGTGGCCGCATAAAGCGACGCGCCGATGATCAGGCTCTCGGCAGGCAGGGGAAGACCCATGCTTTCGAGCATGACCACGACGCCGATAATGCCGTAGCCATATTCCTTGAGAAGATGTTCCAGAAGATGCAGCAGGGCTCTCATCCTTGAGGCATGGCAATTAAGAGACCGACTTGATGCCTGAAAGCCGCTCTCAGGAAAACTCGTCAGATGCTTTTCGTCGGATTATTCTGAGTTCCATGACGAATCCATCTTCGCTTCCTCCCGGTTTCTGGCCTTCCTGGGTCTCGACCGACCTTGTTGCAGGGCGCAGCGTCTCCCTGTCCGAACTTCAGGCCCAGGGAGACAGGGTATACTGGCTCGAAGGCAGACCGCAGGAAGGGGGCCGCACGGCCCTGGTTAGTGTCAAACGTGGGGAAGCGCCCCGGGATTTGTTGTCTGCAAACTGCTCCGTCGGCACAAGCGTCCATGAATATGGCGGAGGCGCCTACACGGTCTCTCCCTCCCAGCGTATCGTGTTCAGCGACCGCAAGACCGGTGCCGTATCGCTACGCGAGGCCGAGGGCAGTGTGGTGGCTCTGGCCAGCACACCTGGCTGTGCCTATGCCGATTTCAGCTTCGACGCCACGGAAAGCGGTGTTTTCTGCGTGCGGGAAGACAGCCGCGTAGCAGGCGAGCCTGCTGCCGCCATCGTCTGGCTCGATCGGCACAGCGAACGCGTTCTGGTCGAAGGAGACGATTTCTACGCATCGCCGCGCCCTGCGCCGGATAACAGCCATCTTGCATGGATCAGCTGGTCGCATCCCGACATGCCGTGGGACGCCACGCGTCTCATGGTCGCACTTCTGGACTGGCACGACGGACGCCCTGAAACGGGGGAGGCAACATGTCTGGCCGGTGAGACGACGCGATGCAGTTGCGTCGATCCTGTGTGGGAAAACAGCGAAACGCTTCTGGTCAGCCATGACGGACCGGGAACGTGGAAGCCCTGCCGGTTTCACATCGCGGAGCTGCCTTCTGAAGGAGAGCGCATCGCTGAAGCCATGCCCGTGTTTCTTCCCGATCCGGGAGGGGAAACAGGTTTTCCACACTGGGTGTTCGGCCAGCATAGCCTGCGTGTCCTGCCCGACGGCCGCATCCTTGCTCAGGTGATCCGCAACGGCCTCTCCCATACTGCCGTGCTCGACGGTTCAACATGGACAGCCTGTCCGGATATCGACGCGGCCCAGGTGCCTGTCTGGGTAGAAGGTCGTTTTGCATGGCTCGGCGCGGCCCCCGATGCACCGCAAGCCATCATGATGAACGACCCTCCTTCCATCATCCGGCAGGCGTTCGATTTTCCCTCGGGAGTGGATGCGCAGGACTGTTCCAGACCTGAAAATCTGACATTTCCCACATCCGGCAATGCCATCGCCCATGCGCTCTATTATCCACCGGTCAACCGTCATCATCACATTGCCGACGGTGAAAAACCGCCACTTGTCGTCATGGCGCATGGCGGTCCGACAGGCCGGGCCAGTGCGGCTTTTTCCTTCAAGGTGCAGTGGTGGACAAGTCGCGGTTTTGCCGTGCTCGACGTCAATTACCGGGGATCGACCGGGTTTGGTCGAGCCTATCGTGAGGCATTGAATGACGCATGGGGTGTCATCGATGTGCAGGATTGTATCGCTGCAGTGAAGCATGTCGTCGCGCGTGGTCTGGCCGATCCCTCGCGCTGCGTCATACGCGGCAGCAGTGCAGGCGGGCTGACGGTTCTCATGGCACTCGCCACATCGGATGTCTTTGCCGCCGGATGCTCGCTTTATGGCGTGACGGATCTGCGCGCCCTTGCCGAAGAGACCCATAAATTCGAGTCCCGTTATCTCGATCGGCTCATCGGTCCCTATCCCGAGCAGGAAGCCCTGTATCTCGAACGGTCCCCGTTGAGCCATGTCAACACGCTTACCGCACCCACTCTTTTCCTGCATGGCGATCAGGATAAGGTCGTGCCGCTCGATCAGGCACGCTCCATGCACGACGCGTTACGCGCGCGCGGACGTCTTTCGGAAATGCATGTCTATGCTGGCGAAGGTCATGGCTTTCGCCAGCAGGACACACTGACCGACAGCTTCGCCAGAGAACTTGATTTCTATCAACGCATTTTCCGCACCGATGGCACCAGGTCCGCCTGAGCCAGAGCTATCGAGATACCTGGAATGACCGAAGCGCCCGGGCAAAACCTCTCTTCGGGGCCTGAAGCGCCACGACAGGTCAGACACCTTGCAGACCGGACCTGTCGGGACGTTACGCAAGCGCGTCAGTGTGTCGTGAGTGCCGTGTTCAGGACATCGGCCAGACGTACCCCGGCCTGCTGCAGACGTGTTTCGATGACGGGAAAGGCGATGGCGGTATAAGCCTCGCCAAGATCTTTCGTCTTGCCGGCGGGTAGGGCACCATAGGCAACGGACCGCGCCAGACCGTGGCTTTCATCGGTCCATTGCACCACCGCATCATGCATGGTGGCAGGCGCAAGAGCGCCCGCCCAGAATGCGGCCTGACCCGGCGTGATCTGGGCATTCAGTCGATCGGCTTCTTCACGCGCTTTGGCAAAATCGATGCTGTAATGCGGCCCGACAACGAGATGGCGCTCATGATCCATAATGCCTTCATCCCACAGGGAATGAAGGTTTTCATGCCCCTGACGGTCCTGACCGAAATACGAGACCTTGACCATGTTGCCGCCCTTGTCGTGATCGCGCTCTGCGGCATGAAGCGGCTGATGCAGGTCGCCCATCAGATGCACAACCCATTTCAGGGCCGTCAGACGCGCCTGCGGTGTCGCTTTCGGGTCGGCCAGTACCTTTTCCATCTCAGGCAGTTTTTCAGTCACGCAGATATCGTCGCCGCAATCGCGTGCCTTGTCATAAGTCGCAAACTGCGCGTCGGTATCGACATAATGCCAGGGCAGGGTCTGGGGCAGGCCGCCCTTCTCCGGAGGAACATGACCGATCGTATCGGGCCATGATGCAACCTGATCGAGCGTCTGGTGATGTTCGAGCGCCAGCAAACGGGTCACTTCATCCTGCGCCTGAGGGGTCAGACGGCTCTGGGCGATATCGGCAACGATCGCATGTCCATAGGGACCCCATGCCAGCGCATGCGGAGAACAAATGGTCAGGGCAGCAGCAGAAAGCAGCGCCGAAAAGGCGCAAAGCGAGCGTCGTGTCATGGGGCCTCGAAAAACGGGGGATCTGAAGCGCAGGAGCGTTCCATCACCGGTCCGGGGATGCAAGGGATGTTATGATGACAGCCCCTTATTCCTCCACCCGTATCGACCAGCCTGCCTCCCAGCTCCCTCCGGGCGGGAGATGCAGCAATCCGGGCTTCTGCTCGAATGGTCCGTCGAAATCGACCGGACTTGCGTAGCCCATCCACGGTTCCAGGCAGAGGAAATCGGAGCCCGGCTTCATCCAGATACCGAGTTGCTCGAAACCGTGCCACGAAAACAGCAGGGCCTCGCCCTCGGGGGCATGGAACTTCACCTGACGACTGACGGGATGCATGAAAATCAGGGCATCCTGTTCGAACAGATCGTCGTTCAGGGCGAGACGTGATCCATCCATCGGATTGGGGCGCTCACCTTCGGCAATAAGCCCTTCCTGCAACAGGGCAAGGGAACCGGGCTCCGGTGCGTCAAAATCGAGCACATAACTGTCTTTTGCCGTATCGGGGGTCAGAGGCCAGATGAAAGCCGGATGGGCGCCAAGCGAAGCATGAAGAAGGCTTCTGCTGTCGGGATTGGCCAGTGTGTAATGAACGTGCAGTCCCTGCTCGTCGAGCGTGTAACGCAGAATCAGACGAAATGCAGAAGGGAACAGCGTGCGGCTTGTGGGGTCGTCCTCAAGCATCAGCGTGCATCCGGTTTCGCTGCGCTCCACCCAGCGAAACAAACGATCGCGCGCAAACCCGTGCTGGGTAAGCGTATAGTCCAGCCCATCGATCAGGGCATGGTTATCGCGAAGACGCCCCACGATCGGAAACAGGACCGGTGAGTGGCGCGGCCATGCCCCACCCGTCCACATGATCTCCCGCCCGGTGCGATCGCATAGCGAACAGAGTTCGGCTCCGAGAGCGGAAACGCGGGCTGTATAAGTCCCGTTACTGAAAACGTGGCTGTCAGACATTCCTGATCGTTCCCCTCTCATCGGGCCGGTTATATGCCGACCGCAAACCGGACCCGGAGGTCGTCGGCCCAACGACCTTCCCCAAAAAAACGATCAGATCAAGAGACTGTTTCGTGAGCCTGCTTCTGCCGGACGTTCGATTTTCCAGCGACGTTTTGTCCAGAAAGCGCCGCATACGAAAAATTGAGCTGCGGAATTCGGTCAGCATGAGCCCGCTCAGACTATCGGGCCATGCGTTCGAGACCGGCAAGACGCTCGCATACAAGATCGAGCAAAGCCGTATCGCCGTGTATCCCGGCTATTTCCAGACGACTGCGCATGGCCAGAAGAATATCCGAAGTCGCCTCTGACGCTGCCCTACGCCACCATTCCAGGGCCTTGTCGTACTCTCCGCGATCGCAAAGCAGCGTCGCATAATTATGCTGCCCACGATAATCGCCTGACTCGGCAGAACGTCGATACCAGTGCTCTGCCATAACCCTGTCCTGCGCGATCTCCCATCCCTCTTCGAGAAAACGGGCATAGAGATTCATCGATTTGGCGTGTCCGGCCTGCGCACCGGCCTGAAACAGGCAGAGCGCACGTGAAAGATCCTGCTCCACCCCAAGCCCGCGCATGGTCAGAATCGCCAGATTATAACACCCCCAGACATCGCCCCTGACGGCGGCCTGCTCGTAACAGGCCGCAGCGCGCAACAGATCCAGCGTGCATCCCCAGCCGAACTGATAACAGCGCCCCAGCATGTTCAGACCCGGACCGAAACCGGCCAGAGCGGCGCTCTCGAACCATTTGAAAGCAAGATCGGGCCGAGGCGGCATATACACGCTCTCGCGCAGGATCTGACCCCATTGTACCTGTTCGAGCACATGGCCTGCACGGGCCTTCTGACGGATAGTCTCGATATCGTCGGGCAGACGCGCATAGCGTGACGACGGTTCGGCCTTCGCAAGCGCACGCGCAGCCTTGCGCCATGCGTGACGGCTATGAGGCCTGCGCAAACCACGCAAGACCATAGCCCTGCACGCAGCGTGCACATCACGAAGGAAGAGTTTGAACATTTCGCAAAAATCTACACACATTTCGCAATAAAGCAATTGCGACTTAGTCGCGACCCGCGTAAGCAGTTGCGAAATCCTCGCAACTTCACGGAGCGTCGCGCCTTATGCGGTCCCCCTCGCGCAAATCACTGTCTCTGTTACCGATGCTCACAGGGATCATTCTCGGAGCGACTCAAACCCATGCCGCAACGGATGCGACAGACGACCGCAAGGACAAGAAACCGCAACGCCAGCGCAAGGCCGACAAACATCCGACCGACAAGCGCAGCCGTGAAGAAAAGCCCGATGAGCAGATTACCGTGCTCGGCAATGGGTTCAACACGCTGAAAGACCCCATCGGCCTGTCGCGCATGCCTCAGGATGCGCTGCATACGCCGCAGCAGATCAATATCGTGCCGCAGATGCTCATGAAGCAACAGAACGTGAAATCGGTCGATGAGGCCCTGCGCAACGTGCCGGGCGTGACCTCATCCATCGGTGAAGGCGCTGGCGGCATGAATGGCGACCAGTTCCTGATACGCGGGTTCCAGGCGCAGAATGACATCTATCAGGACGGCCTGCGCGATTTCGGTGTCTATAGCCGCGATGCCTTCAATCTTGAGACCATCTCGGTCATCAAGGGTCCGTCATCCGAGGTCTTCGGTAATGGCACGACTGGCGGCGCAATCAATATGGTGACCAAGACACCGACCTTGCGCGATCATTATTCAGCCGAATTCAACGGTGGATCGGGCTCGTATTATCGTGGCGTGCTCGACGTGAACAAGAAGCTCGACGATCATACGGCCCTGCGCATTACCGGTATGGGCAACGAGAACAATATTGTCGGGCGCGATTTCCTTTATTCGCATCGCTGGGGCATCGCGCCGTCCATCGCCTTCGGACTGGGCAGCAAGGCCACGCTGGTGCTCCAGTACATGCACCAGCAGGAGAACTCCATTCCCGATTTCGGCGTGCCGGTCGTGACCCCGCCAGGTGCAAAAACAGGTGGACCGATTACCGAATACGGTATCCGGCGCACCAATTTCTACGGCACGAACAACGATCAGAACGCGACCAACGACAATATGGAAACAGCGCGTTTCTCATATAAACTCAACGACCATATCAAATTCTACGACGATCTGCGTGGCGGCGAATTCTACCGTACATTCGCAGCCTCCAAGGCCACATGCGACACGACCTGCGTCAATAACTACTTTCTCGGCAATCCGGCTTCGGCACTGGTTGCGCGATCCGGGCCGAGCGGTGCGGGCAAAGGAACAGGTCCGGGCACCTATATGGCGCCCCTGCCCTATCAGCAGACAAGCTGGTCGGTGCAGAATGTCGGCTCGATGGTGGCCGATTTTCATACGGGTTTTCTCAAGCATCAGATCGTGACAGGTTTCGATCTCGAACGCGTCAACGATGTGCGCTCGCAATCGACCTATCTCAAAGCAAAGCCCTATGCCTCACTGGTCAACCCCAACCCCTATGTCGGCAATCTGCTTCTGGTGCCTGGCGATCTGAATCCGGGTGGGCTGGTCAGCCTCGGTGCTCTGGGGGCCAAATCACATTCAAACGGCTATGGCTTTGATACCGGCCTGTTCTTCTATGACCAGATCTGGTTCACCAACTGGCTGTCGGTGAAGGGTGGCTTCCGCTGGGATCGCTGGCAGACCAGCTACAACCTGACGGGCGGCAATGTCGCGACCAGCCCCGATATTCATTATCATCAGGTCAGCAGCGTCTTTAACCCCAATGTCAGCCTTGTCGCGACGCCTGACGCCCATCAGACCTATTATTTCACCTGGGCAACCTCGACCACGCCAAGCGGCATGTATGTGACCAATGGCTCCGTACCCATTCGCCCCGGCACGAACAGCTTTGCCAGCCCGGAGAAAGCCAGCCTCTACGAGATCGGCGCGAAGTACAGCGCGTTTCATGACCGCATGGGCTTTACCGCCTCGCTGTTCCGTCTGGAAAAGAACAACGCCATCAATGCCGATCCTGTCACGGGTCAGGTCGAGGGATCGAGCGACAGACAGCGCAATCAGGGTCTTGAGCTTTCCGTGGGCGGCATGATTACCCGTCACTGGAATATCTCGGCCACCTATGCCCTGTATGACAGCGACACACTGGCCTCCGATACGGCTGCCGCAATCGGCAAACAGGTGCAGTATGTGCCGCATAATCAGGCCACGCTCTGGTCGGTTTACGAAGCTTTCCCTACCACGCCCTATAACCTGTCTTTCGGCGGCGGCGTGACATGGCGTCAGCATGTGTGGCTCAACACCACAAACACGCTGAAAGTCCCGGCCAATCTCGATTTCGATGCCGTCATTTCGCATCGTCTAGGCCAACACTGGAAGGTCTCGCTCAATGGCTACAATCTGGCCAATCGCCTGAATTACCAGAGCCTGTTTTCCAACCGTGCCACGCCATCGGCTGGCCGGACATTCCTCGGGCAGATCAGTCTCAGCTACTGATAAAAACAGCTCCAACAGAAAAAGCCGGTCTGGGACCGGATTTTTCTGTGTGCTGGACAGGCAGTCAGGCAGATTTTCTGCGATCCGACCCGTTTTCTACCGGAGATGAGATTGCTGTAATCGTCTCCATCTCCGTTGACGACTGCATGACATACGGCCCAGCCGCATCGATTTTCAGGGCCAGAAGGGATATCCCTCCAGGACGGCGTTCAGGCAGCGTCACCCGTGCATTGCCGTTCGTCCAGCGTCTGCCGCAAGGCTCGATATCGTTCCACCCGTCCAGCGTGGCACTCGTCAGGATATCGGCAAGCTCGATCGTTCCCCAGCTGTCATAAATCCTCAGATCCCCGACGAGAACGCCCAGCGTGCGACGGTCGTCGAGATAAGGCGCAATTGCATCGCTGGGGCGACTACTATTCGAAACGAGGCGTATATCCTGCGTATCGTGCGGCAGGGCAAAGACATACTGCCCGTTCTGGCGCCTGTGCTGACCGATCCACTCACCTGATTCGGTCACGATATACAGATCCGGATCGTGGGTGATCGCCCTGTCCTTGCTGATATCGCCCGCATCATGCAGGGCGTCAGCCCGTGACTCGAGCTTTCGGTAGATCGGCTCCACAAAATCACGGTCTGTCATCAATGGCGCTGCCGCTGCGTCATGCCAGTCCAGCTTTCGACTGCCGAATGCATGGATCTTGCCCGCTTGTCTGAACGACTGTCTGTTACCTGTGTCGAGATAGCTTTCGCTCAGGGCACCATCGGCGCTGATGATCGCATGATCTTCGGTTTCAATATGATAGTACTCGTATGCGCTGATTGTCTTGTCGTAACGGATCGTCCGCCCATTAACGAGCATGCGTACTGGCACGAACGCACCATCGATCAACAGGCAATGTTCGGCCGTAATCAGCAGGTCCTTGAACGGTACACCATCTTCCAGTGCGTTCCTGGCCACGCGCACCGGAAAACCGGACAGATCGTCAGGCTGGCCCGGATCGATCCGCGCTGACGTTCGTCCCGCCCAGATTACTTCACGTGCCAGAGCAATGCCGCGTTCGAAATCGGTCGCGGCATAGGTCAGCACCCGATCGCCGATGCGTATATCTTCCACGGCTTTCAGACCGTCTGCGGTCTCGATCAGGGTCCCGGACAAAAAGCAGGGTGCGGTCGTATCTGTCGTGAGCGTACCACCCGAAACCACGAGCTTGCCCCCGCTCTGCACCAGAGTTGGGTTGGTCACCGATGCGCCCGACGACACAGTCACCGTAAACGAACCGGCATTGGCCGATCCGATATAAGGCGTATCCAGTGTTGCACCGCTATAGACAGTGGCATCGGATAGACTATCCGTACCCGAACCGCTGTTGATATAGGTGTCCCGTATGGAACTGGCGCCCGAATAGAGCATGACTATATCTGAGTTAAGCGTGTTGCTCGATAATGTGGCGCCGTTCAGCGCCGAGACATACCCATTCAGAACAAGCGAGTTTTCAAGAATGCCACCGCTTGTTACCGAAACAGTCGGTATGCCGCCGCTGACAACAGCGCCCGACACAACAGCACCGCTCGAAATTACCAGAGTAGAAATCGAGGAGAGCACGACAGGCCCTGTCGCTGACACCTGTCCACTGACATAATAGGTTGTCGTACCGCGCAGAACGGCAGACCATGTCCCACCGGAGAGAATGACCGGATTTCTGGCCTGGGTGTTAATGGTTGCGCTACCGCTTCCATAAGCCGTCGCCAGGGAAAGAACACTACCGGAGCCGGTGTTGATCGTTCCAGAAACAAACGCACCGGAAGAAACCGTCGCTCCTGCTCCAGACCCCAATGTCAGGTCGCTTACTGTCGCTCCAGATGAGACATAAGCGGTCAGACCCGCCTGCGCACCATTCGTCATGGTGGCCCCAATCAGCGACGCACCAGACGAAACATAGACATACGCATCGCCATCGGCCACAGAGCCGCTGTTGAGGAACAGATCGTTGATCGAGCTGGCGCCGGAAGAAAGCGTGACCTCATCGGAGTTGAGCGTATTGTCCGATATGGTGCCACCGCTGGCAACACGCAGATAACCGTTGATCTCCGTCGAGGAAATCATGGCGCCGCCATTGAGAACGGATACCGTCGGAATACCACCTGATAGCAGCGCGCCGGAAACGACTGCGCCACTGGAAATTGTCAGGCTATTGATACTGGAAAAAACAACAGCGCCTGTCGCAGAGACGCTACCGCTCACATACCATGTAACGCCGCTGCTATTGACTGCAGACCAGCTTCCCCCGCTCAGGACCGTCGTCGTTGCCATCGCTCTACCCCCAGGTGCAATCGCAGCCGTCTGATGTCGTCGGGGCGATCATCATGTGGGTCTTAGTCGCGCTCTTCGCCGCTCCGCAATCAGATTTAACGGCTTAATCAACAAACTTCGTTAAATTCGACAGCCTGTAGGATCATAATGATTAATCACCGTTATTGTTCATAATCTCTTCATCCTATTGCGCATGAGTACGACGCAGATTTAACGATCGGCCATTCTTGATAGGCTTCCTCCCCCGATTTGCGCTATGAAACCTGTCCTAACGTGATCAAGGTTTCAGGAATTTTCATTATGGCGCAGGCGCCTATCTGCATTGCCGCTCTCTATCGCTTTACCCCGTTCGCCGATCCGGCCGCCCTGCGCGGTCCTCTGCTCGATGCCTGCCTTGAGCACGGTATCAAGGGCACGCTGCTTCTGGCACGCGAAGGCATAAACGGCACGATTGCAGGAAGCGCCGACGGGATAGAGGCTATATTGAGCCATATCCGCGCACTGCCCGGCTGCGATGCGCTGGAATGGAAGCTTTCCTACGACGAGACCATGCCCTTCAACCGTATGAAGGTGCGTCTGAAGCGTGAAATCGTCACCATGGGGCAACCCGATATCGATCCTCTGACGGGGGTCGGCCATTATGTACCTGCCTCCGAATGGAACGCCCTGATCAGCGATCCCGATACCGTTCTGATCGACACGCGCAATGATTACGAAGTCGCTGTCGGCACATTCAAAGGGGCAATCGACCCCGATATACAGAGCTTTCGCGAGTTTCCCGAATGGTTCCGCGCCCGTCGGGCCGCGCTTGAAGCAGAGGGTCGCAAACCAAAAATCGCAATGTTCTGCACAGGTGGCATACGCTGCGAGAAATCCACGGCTTTCGCGCTCTCCGAAGGTGTTGAAGACGTGTATCACCTCAAAGGTGGCATTCTCAAATATCTGGAGGACGTGCCCGAGGCCGAAAGCCTGTGGGAAGGGGAATGCTTCGTGTTCGACCAGCGCGTAACCGTACGCCATGGTCTTGAGCCCGGCGACTACGCTCTTTGCCACGCCTGTCGACGTCCGGTTTCCGAAGAAGACAAGAAGTCGCCGCTGTTCATCGAAGGCGTACAATGCCCCGCCTGTGCAGCCGAACGCACAGAGGCCCAGCGCGCCCGCTATGCCGCCCGTCAGCATCAGGAAGACCTCGCCCGTGCGCGAGGCACCCATCATATCGGGACCGAGCAGGGGCAACACTCATCGTAATCCGTTTGCGAGCATGGGCTGAAACCGCAAAAATGCACGACCGCTTGCAAACGGGATCGCTCAGGATCGCTGACGCCCTTGTCAGACATTGAAAGGCAGAATTCCCGGACCGGCTCATCCGGCAATCGGGAAAAGGCTTTTCCAGGGAAAGGCGCCCCAGATAACCGTTGCCTCTCGGCGCCTTTGCCTACGGAACATTTGCCGCCGGGGTATTTCAGCAGACTGCGAACACAGCATTTCTTGCAACAGGACGAATAAGAGACCGTACGCGCCGTTTTACTGAGGCGTACGGTCTGTGTCGTTCAGCAGAAATGGATAAAACCTGTCGCGCCGATCAGGCACGCAGTGCAACCGGTTCGCCCGCATGATCCGACACCAGATATTCCGAAGCCGGTACAATCGTGAGCGAAAGGATACCCATACCTTCCACATCCTCCCTGTCGAGCGGGAACAGGGCGTTTCCTGCGGTCCAGCGCCATGCTGTGGGCTCCAGATTGTTCCACCCATCGAGATCGGGATCGTGCAGGTGCTTCGTCAGTTCATGAAAACGCCTTGCGTCGAAAAATGTAGCCTTTCCGATCAGAACGCCCAGTTCCCGCCGATCATCCACGAATGATCCCATAACCCGACTGGGCTGCATTGTCCGCGACATGATTCTGACCGCATTGGTCAGCGCGGGAATCATGAACACCCAGAGAGACCCATTACCTCTGGCCCTGCGAATATGTCGCCCGTGATCATCGACAAGATAGATATCGGGATCGGAACTCCTGACACAGGCAGGGCGCTTGTCTTCGATACCGGCCAGCTTCGCCCTGGCTTCATAATGACGGTAAATCGGTTCGACATGCTCCTGGTCGACCCTCAGGGGACAGGCACTGTCCTGGTTCCAGATCTTCGATTTGCCGCCTATCGCGCAAAACCTGCCATGCTTTCTGAAAACATGCCTGTTACCGGTATCGAGATAGCTTTCGGTCAGCGTATTATTGGCCTTGATAACCGAATGATCCTCAGTCTCGATATGATAGTATTTATACTCGACCTTTGTCCTGTCGTAATAGATACTCAGACCATTGACGAGCATACGTGCAGGAACGAATGTCCCATTGAAGTACAGACAATGCTCCGGCGTCACCACGAGATCTGCCGATGGAACATTTTCCTCGAATGCATCCTTGAGAATATGCACAGGATAGCCCGCCATATCCTCGGGTCTGTCCGTATTGACGTGCGCAATGGCCATGCCTGCCCAGCGCACGCGACGGACGGTCATTTCACCCTCGGCAAAGACATGCACCATATCGCCGGCATGGATCGTCTCGACAGGACGTTCACCTTCTGGCGTGCTGATCTGCATCCCTTCGAGAAAGCATAGGCCGACATAGGTATTTCCATCGACATGGCTGATGCTCAGAGGGTTGCTATCTGACGATCCCGTGTAATAGGTCCCGGCAGGAAGCACGACGCCGGATGCCAGCGAAACTGTGTATTCCCCTGCGTTCTGCCCCAGGGCGTCATACAGAACAATCGTACGCTGGGTCCCTGTACCCGAGATCGTGTAGCTACTGACCTGCGTCGTCATACCCGCGAATTCGATCACATCATATCGCGGGTCGTAATTGATTATCTCGACCGTAGAGAGATTGATCACCGCACCACCGCTATTGACCACGAAAGTGCCACCGCCCTTCGCAAAGTCTATGGTGATACCGGACAGGACACTCAGCCCTCCATTGCCGTTGGCGAAAGAGCCTCCATTGGAGAGCGTGACCGTCGTACCGCTGAGGAGTGCGCCCACTATACCGTTGGCAAGAACGGCAGAGCCTCCGTCGACCTGAATATTCAGGCTGCCTGCCAGAGATAACCCAGTCGAAATAGTGGCAGTTCCCCCAACATAAATGGTCGGAGGAGAGCCGACCGGTATATTGGCTGCAATATTGATGGTACCGCTCAGACCGGCAGGAACGACATAGACCGCACCTAGAATGGAGGCACCGATATTGATGGAGAAACCGTCTGAAATCGCAACATTACCGGTATTTATTACACCGGATTTTATAGATCCATCATAGAGAACGCTTCCATCCGGGTCTGTGATAACAACAGAATAAGTCGTTGTTCCCCACGAAGTACTATACGTAACCTCATAGGTTACGCCAGAATCTGTAATTGTTGTTATTTTACTACTCATTTCTGACTATCCCGTCAAAAATATCCCATAACAGGACTTCCGAGTACTCCAGAGCCGGCATTCCTGTTCTCTGGAATACGATCACAAACCCGTGCGGATTCCGAGTTATTTCATGAATAATGGATAATTGTTAAACCGCTATTATTTTGTTTTCTTTTAACGAATAATTTTTGAAATCAATCACATTCGCCCGCATTACAATCGCCTCATGTGACAAATTCTGCTGATTGGCCCGTCGATGCAGGTTTCACAGCTTTTCAACCGACTCCCGAACAGCGCAGTTCCGATTTCTGCAATGGCACGGCAATCCTGAAGAAAGGTACGGTATGACTTTTGTCTCGAAATTTATTCGCGAACGATTAAGTATTGATGAAGATCAATATTACATAAATTTAGAAATACTCTCTTCCTGACGTTTCAGGCACAGGGATTTCGACCGACCGCCGTCTTGCAATCGACTCGCATCTGTTGCGGGACGTATTGGATCGTCGTCTCAGAGAAGGCGGGCGAGCTTCAGGAATACCCAGGTCAGGATCATGGCAATAAAGCACACGGCACCCGCTTCGAGCGTGCCGTACTGGCCGCTGGCCAGATACATGCCGCCCGTATTCATGCCGAAAAACCCGGTCACCAGCGTTGCCGGGAACATGAGGATGGTCGCCGCCGTCAGAATGTAAAGGCGGCGGTTGGTTTCTTCTGCCTGTGACGAACCGAGCTCATCCTGAAGCGAGCGGGCACGGTCGAGTAGGGCGATCATGTCATCGAGTGCAGCATGAACCTGACGCTCGGTACGGTCGCGTAATTCGTCCTCGGCCCATTCGGGCAACTCCAGATCCTCATCGCGCAACACACGATCGATCGGGGTCACCACACGGCGGAGTTCGGTAGCACGTCGCCTGCCCTTGCCCACAATACCGCCGAGATGACCGAGATCCGTGCGTCGCTCGATCAGCAACAGCGCGTCTTCTGCGCGATCGAGTTCGTCATCGAGCTTGCCGATCTGGCGACGCACACTGCCGGTGAACTCGCGCAGGGCACGGTCGATCACACCGGCAGGGCTGCGCGGAATGGAGTCCGCACGCAGGGTGCGAAAGGCTGCTCCAAGCACGGGGATCGGGTTGCGCCTTGTCGTGATGAGAAGATCGGGGCGCATGGCAAAGCGCCAGGCGCAGATATCGCGATCCTCTTCCGACACAGCATCGTCGAATGCCGGGAGCGCGCCCCATACAAGGCCGGGCATGGCTTCGAGCATCACGCCATATTCGGTTTCGGCCAGCATCGCGCTGACATCCTCTGGCAGGCAGGGCAGGGTTGCCACGTGCTGGCGCGCCGAGCTGTGCACTGTGTCGAAATGCAGCCAGGCCCAGCTTTCCGACGGCTTGGGATAATTGGAGGGCGGTGTGCGGTCGTTGAGCAGACTCTCGATCTCATGAGGCTCAAGTGGAACAGGGTCCTCGCCCGGCCGCGCCCTGATTGCCCAGACAAGCCCATTGGCAATGCCATGCGGCAGGGTCCCGGCAGGCTTCACGTCCTGACCTGCAATAACGGAGAACGGCAGCTGTGAGCGTGTGTTGGACATGCCATCCTCCATCCTGAGGAAATCTCGTTATGGGCGTCTGTTTATAGACGTCTGTCCTGGACTTCCATTCCAGACGTCCGATCCGGGCGAACGTGCTCGCTGTCTCGCATGGGCGAGAGGTCCAGGCAACCGGTTTCCAAGCTTAATGTAGCGGCAAGGAAACCGGAACGCCCCCGGTTTGTTACCTGTCCATCAAGATGTCCAGCAAAACCATAAACAAGTCCAAAAACAGGTCTGGCATCCCTACCCCGTTATTCGACAGGAGCCTGTCATGAAACATGCACTCAAGGCCGTTCTGACCGCATCCGCCCTCCTCGCTGCCCCTGCCCTGGTCTCAGGCCCCGCTTTCGCTCAGGCGACGACGGCCACCGATAGCGAGCAGGCCCCCTCTGCCCAGAAGGCAGAAGCACTGAAGAACCAGTCGACGCAGATCCACAACCCGACCGAGCAGAACAAGACGTACAAGAACCAGATGAACGAGCAGCCGGACCCCAAGGCGCCGGGCGCTCCGATGGGCACGGCGACCCCCACCGGTCAGACATCGGAAAAAATGCCGATTTCCTCGCCGCAGCATGAAAAAGCGTCAAAGCACAAGCACGGGATGAAGGGCATGAAAATGTCCGACAAGTCGGCACAGCAGTAATTCCGAACCAGTCGACACCCGGACCGGTCCGGTGAAAAACGAAGCGTCTGCCCTCTGGGCAGGCGCTTTTTTCATGCGCGCTGGCCCAAAGCGGGAACTCGCTCTATACAAATGCCCCTCACCAGAGAAACAAGGGTTTCAGAATGACCGATTACAAGGTGCGCGACATCGCCCTGGCCGAATGGGGCCGCAAGGAAATCTCCATTGCCGAAGGCGAAATGCCCGGCCTGATGGCGCTCCGCGAGGAATACGGCGCCAGCCAGCCGCTCAAGGGCGCGCGCATTGCTGGCTGTCTGCACATGACGATCCAGACCGCCGTGCTGATCGAGACGCTGACGGCCCTTGGTGCGACCGTACGCTGGTCGTCGTGCAACATCTTCTCGACCCAGGACCAGGCTGCAGCTGCCATCGCTGCAACCGGCGTGCCGGTTTTTGCCTGGAAGGGCCTGAGCGAGGAAGAATTCTGGTGGTGCATCGAGCAGACCATCAAGGGTCCCGATGGCTGGACGCCGAACATGATCCTCGATGACGGCGGCGACCTGACCGTGCTCATGCACGACAAGTACCCCGAGATGCTGAATGATGTGCGCGGCCTGTCCGAAGAGACGACCACCGGCGTGCACCGCCTGTGGGAAATGGCGAAGAAGGGCACGCTGAAGGTTCCGGCCATCAACGTGAACGACAGCGTCACCAAGTCGAAATTCGACAATCTCTATGGCTGCCGCGAAAGCCTGGTGGACGCGATCCGCCGTGGCACCGACGTCATGATGGCCGGCAAGGTTGCCGTGGTTGCCGGTTACGGCGACGTGGGCAAGGGCTCTGCCGCTTCGCTGCGCAATGCAGGCTGCCGCGTACTCGTGACCGAAGTCGATCCGATCTGCGCCCTTCAGGCTGCGATGGAAGGCTATGAGGTCGTGACGATGGAAGCCGCCGCACCGCGTGGCGATATCTTCGTGACCTGCACGGGCAATGTCGACATCATCACCGTCGAGCATATGCGCGAGATGAAGCACCGTGCCATCGTGTGCAACATCGGCCATTTCGACAGCGAAATCCAGGTCGAGGCGCTGCGCAACTACAAGTGGGACAACGTCAAGCCGCAGGTGGACGAGATCGAATTCCCCGACGGCAAGCGCATCATCCTGCTCTCCGAAGGCCGTCTCGTGAACCTCGGCAATGCCACGGGTCACCCTTCCTTCGTGATGTCGGCATCCTTCACCAACCAGACCCTGGCCCAGATCGAACTCTGGACGGCAAAGCCCGGCCAGTACGAAACCAAGGTCTACACCCTGCCGAAGAAGCTGGACGAGAAGGTGGCTGCACTTCACCTCGCCAAGGTTGGCGCAGAGCTGAGCAAGATGAGCGAAAAGCAGGCCGATTATATCGGCGTGCCGGTTGCCGGTCCGTTCAAGCACGAAGAATACCGCTACTGACAAAGGCGTGCAGGGCTCTGCCCTGCACACCGCCAGAGCGCTATTGCCCCAGGGCTTTTGTCCAGAGCTATCGCCCCGGGGCTTCTGCTCTCTGGCCCCCTCTCACTGGGGGTAAAAGGGGTTTGCCTCTTTGCAAGGAGCGGGCCAAAGTCCCGCCTCTTTCTCTAAAAGGGAGACGCGCATGGCCCGGAAATCCTCCACCGCCAGACCTCTCCGATCGAAGCCATCCAGCGCGCGACGTGCTACGCTCCGCCTCTGGATCGTGCCTACGCTGGTCATCGCCGGACTTTTCACCGGAGCAACCGGTTTACGGACCCTGTTTGCCCATCGGCATCAAACGCAGATCGGTGGTCCTTACAGCCTGATTGACAGTACGAACCGCCCCACCACGCAGGCGCGTTTTGCGGGACAGCAGACACTCATCTATTTCGGCTACACGCATTGTCTCGATGTCTGCCCGCTGACACTTGCGACTGTAGCGCAGGCCTATACGCTGCTTCCCCCCGACATGCTGCGCCCGGTACCGGTTTTCATCACGCTCGACCCGGAGCGGGATCGCCCGGAGGATGTCGGGATTTATACGCGACGCTTCTCGCCCGAGATCATCGGCCTGACCGGCACGACAGCGCAGATCAACGCTGTCGCAAAGGCATTTCATGTCACGTCGCACGTAACGCTCGATCCTGCAGCCGATCGTGACGGGGGAGACGAGGAAAAGGGCGATTACCGGATCGACCATTCCTCCGTACTTTACCTGATGGACGGCCAAAACCGTCTCCAGGCCATTCTTCCTGCCGATTCAAGCCCGGCTGTCGTGGCGCATGATCTTGCCCCTTATCTAGCGAAGCGCTGAAAACCGCCTGCCCAGCCCCCAGTTCGCCAGAACGAGCAATAAAAGCGAGGCGCCGAGCTCGGGCAAAAGCACCCCCATCAACCCCATGATGCAAAGCGCACCCCAGCCGATGGGGCGTGGCGAGGCACAGGGCGCATCGAGATGGCCGGGGCGACGACGTCTGAGCCAGAGCATGAGCGCTGCCACACTGGCGAGTGTGAGCAAGAACGCGACAAGCAGATTAAGGGCGAGATTGAGCACACCGAACAGATGCCCCTCATGAAAGGCCACGCCATAGCCTATCAGCCGGTCTGACAGGCTTTTATCGGCAAAACGGACAACATGGGTGACGTGCCCTCGATCCGTCACGCTGGCCTCGATCCGTTTCGGACGGTCCTGCGCATCAGAGCGTATATGCCACGCTGCCCCTGTGGTAGCGGGTGGGGTAATGAGCACCGGTGCGGGATAGGCGAGTTCACGGGCTGTTTCATAGACAGCATCCAGCCCCATCTGCGTCATAGCCGGTTGGGGCCGGGATTCCATAGTCATCCCCGCCATCTCGGCGTCCGACATGCCGGGCATGGTGGCATATCCCGAGAGCGTTGCGGCGATGGGCACCGCCCCGATCTCCCAGTCCTGAATGGTGACGAGCCTGCCGATACGGCTCTCTACGGCAGAAAAGGCCGATCCCCAGATAAAAGACCACGGCAGGCCGGAGACGAGAAAAAGCACGAGCACGAGAGAAATCCACACGCCTCCGACAGCATGGATATCGCGCCAGAACAGGCGGCCTTTCGCACCCAGCCTTGGCAGGACAGTCCCGCCTGCGACCATTCGTCTCGGCCACCAGAGCAGCAGCCCCGTCAGAATCAGGACCAACGTCCATGACGCGACCATTTCCATGATTGCAGAGCCCCAGTTGCCGATCAGCAACTGCCCGTGCAGCCTGAATACCAGGCGCTCGAAACGTGTCTGCTCATTGCGACTGGCCATGACCCTGAGGGTGACAGGATCGATATAGACCCGCGCCACATCGGCCCCATGCGCAACGAGGACACGTGTGGCCTGCCTTGCCTGGAACGGCATTTCAAGCGCGAGAAAATGACCGCCCGGCACGGCCGCGAGCGCCGCATCGCGCTGGGCACTCACGCTTCGTGGTGACCCTGTTGAAACGGTGCGGTCGATATCGCGGTCGAGCCAGGTCTCTATCTGCGGTTTGAACAGATAAAGCGAGCCGGTCACGCAAAGCATG
Organism: Colias nastes; assembly: GCA_907164665.1. Taxonomy (NCBI): domain Eukaryota; kingdom Metazoa; phylum Arthropoda; class Insecta; order Lepidoptera; family Pieridae; genus Colias; species Colias nastes. Next base: position 217,590 of record CAJQZM010041994.1, on the reverse strand, counting down.
ATGACGAAAGGCAGGCAGAACAGCCCGGCAAAGAAATGCCATCGCCAAAGCGTGGCGCGATCGGGCCAGAATGGGCGAGCGAGGACGGGACGGGAGAAGCGCGTAGCCTGTGTCATGATCGTCCCTCAGAACCGTACCCGCACGCCACCGAAAAAGGCGCGTGGACTACCGGCATAGATCGACCCTGTCTTGCCCGCGAGTACAGACGCGCCAGCCTGCTGCCCATTGGCCAGAAGACTGTCGCTGATGGTCGTCGCGCCCGCGGCATAGACAGTGTTGGCAACGTTCTGCACCTCGAGATAGCTGTGCAGACGATGCACCCAGCCCAGCCTTGCGGGAGGGTCGTAATGCATTTCCAGATTGAGCAGACCATATCCGGGGACTTTGAGCAGATTGGCGTTATCGATGAAGAAGGCGCTGCGCCATGTCACTTCTGCAAATCCGCCCAGACTTTCGAGCGGCCCCGAAGGCTGGTCGTAGAGCACGCGCGCATTCAGGAAATGCGGCATGACGCCCGGTATCAGATTGCCCTTGCGCGAAAAGCTGCGAGACAGCGCCGTGTTCGACAGCATTTCGGTGTAATTCGTATAGATCTGGTTGTCATAGGTATAGGACAGACGCAGCTTCGCCCCCGGCAGGGAATGCGGCAGGGCTTGCCATGTCGCGGCAAGCTCCACGCCACGATGCTGCGAAGCCGGCGCGTTGAACGTGTAGCTGCCGGCCTGCGTGTTGACTCCCGCTGACTGGCTGACCAGCTCGTTTCTGTAAAACTCATAGAACCCGGTTGCCTGAACATCGAGCGCAGGTGACGGATGCCATGCCGTACCAAGATCGATGCCCAGGCTGCTCTGGCTCTTGAGCTGGGTGTTATTGCCGTAATTGCCCTGGGGCGTGACGAAAAAGCTGGAATAGCCCGGTGTCGCATAGGCCGTGCCAAGTCGGGCATGCCAGGTCCAGGCCTTGTCGGGCGCGAACACGACAGAGGCCTCAGGCGCAAGATTGAAAAAGCGCCGGTTAGCCGGAATATACTGGGACCGCATGCCACTGGCGCTTCGGCTGTAAACGGTCTGCACAGCCCCGATATCGGATTGCGTGCCACCGAGTCCGATCACCACATGCCATTTCGGCGCGAACTGCCAGTCCTCTTCGAAGCGCAGGCCGATATTCCACTGATGTCCATAAGAGGTCGATGTCTCGCTGCCCCGTGTCGCACCCGGCTGCGGCAGCAGGGCATAAACCTGATAGCCGTAATCCATGTAGTCGAAATTCGCGGCAACGAAGCTGGTGAGCGGCGTCTTGCCCAGCGTATCGTGGCGGGTCAGATCGGTCTGGACATTATAGGAGTTGAACGGCCCTACAAAGCTGGTGGTTGAGGTCGGCTGCTCGACATGGCGCTGGTCATAGGTAAACTGGGTACGCCAGACCATGCGCGGCGTGAAATCGTGCTCCCAGCGCAGTCCGACAATACTGCGTCGGTCGAAACGCCCCAGATTGGCCTGTTGCGGCGTAACGGCAGTCTGGGCGCCATAAGCGCCGTTGCGATAGAGTGAGACCGTGGCGCACCCGGCAGCAGCACCGGAGGCGGTGGCACATCCCTGCTGATAGGGGTTGAGACGATACTGGTTGAGTGAAAGCCGTAGCGGCAGAAAAGCGTCGGTCACGTTGTTGATGAATTTGAGAACGAGACGGTCTCTGGGTGAGAGCGAGACACGCAGGCGCATGTTCTCTGTCGACGTCGCATACTGGCTGTTGGCGATAAACCCGTCGCTGCGCACATCGCTGGCAAAAAGCATGAAATCATACGCACGATTGCCGGCACCCAGCGTCATGTAGTTGTTGAACATGCCGAAACTGCCAAAATCGGAACCGAGTTCGAGCCCATGAATCGACGCGCCGCTACGCGTGCGGAAGTTGATCGCGCCGTTGATGGCGTAATTGCCATAGAGCGTGGATGCCGGTCCCTGAAACACGTCGACCCCCTCATAGGCATGAGGGTCGATCAGATCGGCGCGCGCCGTGCCGTCGGGCTGGGTGACGGGAAACCCGTCTTCAGACACCTGAAGGTTGCGTAGCCCATAGGACTGGCGCGCGCCCGATCCGCGGATGGAGACCACCGTATCGCGCGGACCATTGCCTTGCAGGAAGCTCGCCCCCGGTACGGTCACCAGCATGTCACCGACATTCTGTGCGACGTGACCGGCAAAATCCTGACGTTCGGCGCTGTAGGTGGTTTGCCCCACGGGTGAAAGCGTGACAGGGCCACGGGACTGCCCCCTGACTTCTATGGACTCGATTATGCGCTTGTGACCGTGGCGCGCAGCCTCGGGCCCTGGCGGTGTTTTCGATCCCGATCGCGGCACGGAGGATACGGAGCCGCGCGATACAGAATGGGGCAATACGGATTGGGACGGCACAGGCCGGGTGGCAGTTTTCCTGTGGGGCCGGTTCGAGGCGAGAGACGGAGCACTGCCCAGCAGGAGCAGGGCAGGGAGAGACGTGCCGCACAGGCGTGCAGCATGGAACAGACGTGACATGGACCATAACCTGACTGGAGACGGGGTCATGATTCACCGCACGCTGCATCGCGCACCGGCAAATCATGAAACGAAGGCGGTCAGGAAAAAACGGGCGGTCCCTGTGCGAAACGTGTCCCCAGACGATGCAGCGGCGGACCACGCACCGGAGGGAAACACCAGAAACGGGTCATGACGCCGTACAGTATGGCTCCGGCGTGCAGAACGCTCCCGGCGAAAGCCATCTCATGTCCATCGAGCAGGCCTGTCAGTGCAAGATCGGCATCGGCAAGAACAGTGGAAGGGTGCTTGTCGGGCCCGGGCAGCGGCGTACTGTCGCACAGTACCGAGATCTGGGTCAGAACGTCGAGCGCATCGTCCGGAACGAGACCCGGCGAGGGCGCCGTCATGACAAGACGCATCATGAGCGCAAGCAGGGAGAGCAGCCAGAACACTGCCTTTCCTCCCACCCTGTCATGCGTCGATATCATGACGTGATGACTAGGTGATCCGGCCTGTGTTGCCTATCGGTATTTTGTCCTAGCGCCCAACATTGATTCTGAATGACAAACAGCCCTATGACACATCGACCTCGGAGGGCGAGCAAAGATAGAGGGCATTCCCGTGTAGAGAAACGGTTCAGATATGTCCTAGTCCCTGCGAAAAATATTAACGTTTGATACTATCATTTAACAGTGATGCCATGTCATCGCACAAGTCTGTCGTCATGGCCCCATGTTCGACGATCTGGTCTTTTCCTGTATCCAACTATTTCATGGTCATCATCCCACACAAATATTATATAAACAGAAATAATAAGATAATATATTTGATTACTAGTGAAATCGATGAATGGACATATGGTTACGGATGTGAGATAGGATGCCTATAGCAGTTGTCACAGAAGCGGGAATTCAAGGGCAATGGACAGCAAGAATCCGGGATCAGACCCTGTCTCGGCCGATATCGAGGCTTGGGATGAACTCCGGTCTGACGGGACTTCCGCGATCGACACACAAACCGATGTCGCGCCGCTCAAGGACACGCTGAACGGGCTGGATTCGCTTACCGACCAGGATTTTGCGAATGACGGTCAGGCGATCGCATTCTACAGACAGAATGGCTGTACGACAGTCATGCATGCCTTCACTCTGGCGAACATCCTGCATACGAGTTTCCGCGTGCTGGAAGCCTCACGCTTCTATCGTGTTGCGTTCGATCTGCATTCGAAAAGCCATGGCGAATACCCGCTGGCACAGTCCCTGCTTCAGGCACGTCTTCTCTGCCTCATGAAGGCCGGGCAGGACGCGCCTGCCAATGAAATTGCCGAGCTGCGTGCCCTGTGCATTCCTCATGCAAACTTCATCGAAAGCGTGCACAAGGCGTGGCGCGAGGGCGATGCCATGGGCGCCATGCGTCATACGGCCAATGCCTTCGAGGAATTTCATACAGGAGAGGAAATCGACTCCCTGTATCTCGGCTTTGCGCTTCAGGCGAATTTCCCTTTCACCAAGGGCTGCGCCGACCATCGCGTTATCCCGAACAAGCTGTTCCTCTACTGGGACAAAAATCCTCCGGAAGAAATCCAGCGCAATTTCGACTTCCACCGCCAGATCACCGGGCTGGACGTCAAGATTTTTGACAAGCCAGAGGCCGAACAGTGGCTCTACGACGTCTATGGCGTTGAGGCCCGTTCCCTGTTCCTCGGTGCGCGCCACCCTGCCGAAGCCGCCGATATTCTGCGCGTCCATGTCATCCAGGCTCTGGGTGGCTGGTGGCTCGATGCGGATATCCGCATCCGTGACGAGCAGGCCCTGCAGTTCATCCTTGATCGTCATGAGCAGAATGTCCTGTTCCTGACCCATAACAATGTCGTTCATAACGACTTCTTCGGTGCCGTGGCCCAGAGCCCGCTTCTGAACGAAGCCCTGCTGAACATCTATCGCAACTGTTATCTGCACCCCGGCCTGTTCATCGCGTACAAGACCGGCCCCGGTGTGTTCAATCGCGCGCTGAACCGTCTGATCCATCGCGATCTGTCCGGTATCGCGCCGCTTGCCCCCACCAGCATTCACGATCACCGTGTTTTCAGTCAGCTGATCGAAGAATTCGATACACCGTACAAGCATCAGACGCCGCACTGGATGGCCGTCTGATCCTGTAGCCCCCAGAGCCGGGCTCAAGCGATAACCGTAAAACGCCCAGCCCTTCCGATGACCCTTCCAGTGGCCCGATCGATGCCGGATCGGGACAGGGCGGTGTGGTTTAGGCACGGGGCATCCTTCGCCCTGCCCGAACCTCGATCGGTCAAATCCGCAGGAAAAGGAAAAGTGCCGCTCCCGGCGCGATCGGCACAGTAGCACTGTAGCAATGTATCGGGATGCGCATTCAGCTCCCCTTCTCCGCGCATCTTCATCGTCGCGATCATGCAATCCCCGTTTCGCTGACCGAAGAGCTGCAAGCCCCCGAAGTCCCTTGTCTAATGAGACCGGAAGTGAAACGATCAGGAGACCGTTTCCTCTTCCCGCAAGGCTTCTTTCCGATGCGTCCGTTTCTTACCCTTCTCGGTCTGACGTCCTGTCTGGGCACAGCGCTCGCAGCACGTCCGGCGCCGAGTCAATCCATGCCACTCTCCATGCGACCCGTATTCGATACGCTGGTTCTGCCCGACGCCCCCGATATATGGCGCAGCGGGTCGGGACGTCCCGGACCGGCCTACTGGCAGAACAGGGCCGATTACCGCATCGCCTCACGCATCGATACAGCCAGTCAGACCCTGAGCGGCACGGAAACGATTACCTATACCAATAACAGCCCCGATGCCCTCGACGTGTTATGGCTGCAACTCGACCAGAACATGTATCGCAAGGATTCCCGCTCATGGGTTGCCTATCCCGATTGGCATTCTGCCAGCTCGGACGGTTTCGTGATCGGGGATGTTACGATCGAGGTCGATGGTCATGAAAAGCCGGTGCCCTTCCATATTTCCGACACCCGCATGCAGATCACCCTGCCAGCGCCTCTTGCTGCAGGCGGCAAGCAGCTTCGCCTGCATGTGACGTGGCATCACACTATTCCCGGCCTTTGGGGCGGCCGCACCGCCGTTACCCCGGTCAAGGACGGAAAGATCTACGAGATCGCCCAATGGTATCCGCGTATGAGCGTCTATGACGATCTGCGCGGCTGGGACACGCTCCCCTATCTGGGCCAGGAATTCTATCTGGAATACGGCACCATCGATTACGCCGTGACCGTGCCATGGAATTTCACGGTGGTCGGCTCTGGCGCCCTCACCAACCCCCAGGATGTACTGACCTCGACGGAGCGGGCGCGTCTGGCCGAAGCGACCAGAAGCGACAGACGTGTTCTGATCCGCACACCGGAAGATGTACTCGACCCCGCCAGTCATCTGGCGCGCTCGGGTGAAAAGACATGGCGCTTTCATATGGACAATACGCGCGATGTGGCCTTTGCGGCCTCACCCGTATTCGTCTGGGATGCCGCACGTCTGAACCTGCCTGCCCTGCCCGTCGCCAAAGGCCAGAAGCCCCAGCCACGTCTGGCCATGTCGGTCTATCCGCGCGAAGGCGCCGGCCCACAGGCCTGGGACCGCTCAACCGAGTATGTGAAACACGCCATCGAGTATTTCTCTTCGCAATGGTACCCCTACCCTTGGCCCAATGCCGTGAATCTCGGCGGTCATGGCGCGGGAATGGAATATCCGGGCATCGTCTTCGATGGCTGGCAGGACAAAAACGACGTGCTGTTCTGGATCACCACCCATGAGCTGGGCCATGGCTGGTTCCCGATGATCGTCGGCAGCAATGAGCGGCGTCATGCCTTCATGGATGAAGGGTTCAATACCTTCATAGACGCCTACGCCTCGCAGCATTTCAATCACGGCGAGTACGCGCCCAAGAAAGACCCTGAATTCGCCCCCGAGACGGGTGATCCGGCAAAGGATATCGTTCCGGTTCTGACCGCTGGCGATGCGCCGACCCTGATGATGCCCGCAGAACTGGTGCCGGAAAAATACCGTCACAAGGTAACCTATTTCAAAAGCGCCTATGGGCTGATGCTATTGCGAGAGAAAATTCTTGGGCCAGAGCGTTTCGACGCTGCATTCCGCGCCTATATCCGCGCCTGGGCATTCAGACACCCGACGCCATCCGATTTCTTCCGCTTCATGTCCAGCGAAGCAGGCGAGGATCTGACATGGTTCTGGCGCGGCTGGTATTTCGAGAACTGGTGCCCCCAGTATCGTCTCGACGGCATGACCGCACAGCCTGCAAAGGATGGAAATCCCGGCAGCATCGCCATTGGCGTGCGTAATGAGGGCAAGCTTCTGTTGCCCGTCCTGCTGCGCGTGACCTGGCAGGATGGATCGCAGGCAGACCGTCTTATCCCGACCGAAGCCTGGGCCCTGCATGACCGGCTGAGCCTGAGTTTCCCTGACCATGGCGCGGTGAAGACCATTGCACTCGACCCCGATCGGGGTCTGCCCATTCCTGACAGGAGCGGTCTCACGCTTCAGCCGGCCGTGACGATACCCTCATCGCATCCGTAACAGCGCGCGCCTGATTTCGTTGTTGCGGTTTCAGGCGCGCTCTTCAGCGGGCAATGGCTTCGCTGTGTTCGTTCCAGAGCGTAGACGCGTTCAGGCTGGGTGTCTCATTGCGCTCGGCGCCATCGAAGCCAAAGAACATCTGCGCTTCGGCCCAGACAGGCGAGGGCTGCGTCTTGTGGCTCTGGGCAAGCAGGCGGGCAAGATCGGCAGCGCCGGTCGAAAGATATCTGATCATTTCAGTCTGACCCTCGCGACCCTTTCCCGGGTCGGGCAATATGCGCGACCGAGACAGGGCATGAAAACAATGACCTGAAAGACGATCCTCTTTCAGGGAGGTACCGGGCCTATCCCTGCACCCCGACTGCGGTCAGCCTATATGATAGTGAGAGTCGTTCTCAACAACTATTTTCATGACGATAGGGCGAGAGGGTCTCAAGCGCCTCTTTCTCTTCAAGAATGGCTTTGCGTTCCTCGGCCAGATACGGCCCAACGGCGCGGGCAAGCGCCGGATCGCGAATGAAATGCGCCGAATGGGTCAGACTCGGCAGATAGCCGCGCTGGATCTTGTGTTCGCCCTGCGCTCCCGCTTCGACACAGGCAAGCCCTTCGGCAATGGCAAAATCGATGGCACGATAATAGCACAGCTCGAAATGCAGAAAGGGCCAGTCACCCTCGCAGCCCCAGTTACGTCCATAGAGCGTATCGCGCCCGACCAGATTCAGCGCCGCGGCGACCGGAACACCGTCATGAACGGCCTGCATCAGGACGATCTTCTCACCCAAACGGGCAGACAGACCCGAAAAGAAATCGCGAGTCAGATAGGCCTGCCCCCATTTGCGATCGATGGTCGCCTGATAGAACGCATAAAAACGGTCCCAGTCGTGCTCTGTGATATCGGCACCGCGCAACGTACGAAATGCCAGGCCGCAGCTTTGCGCCTCGCGCCTTTCACGCTTGATGGCCTTGCGCTTGCGCGATGCCAGCGCGTCGAGAAACTGATCGAAACTCTCATAACCCCGATTGTGCCAGTGATACTGCAGCCCTGTGCGCGCCATCCAGCCATGGGGGGTCAGCACATCCTGTTCGTGACCGGTGCAGAAGGTCATATGGATCGAGGACAGCCCCAGTTCCTGACAGGCCTGACGCAGTGCATCGCCAAAAACACCCATGACGGCATCGGAGTCGATGCAGGCAGGATCGACCAGCAGGCGCGGCCCGCTGACGGGCGAGAACGGCACGGCAATCTGCAGCTTGGGATAATACTGGCCCCCTGCCTGTTCATAGGCGCGCGCCCAGGCCTGATCGAACACATATTCCCCATAGGAATGCCCCTTGAGGAACAATGGCGCCACAGCCACGAGAGAACTCCCGTCGCGCAGGGCAGCATAACGTGGCAGCCAGCCTGTGCGCATCCCGACAGAGCCGCTCTCTTCAAGGGTCAGAAAGAAGCCGTGCGACAGAAAAGGATTGTCATCGCCAGCACAGCGATCCCAAAGAGCGGCGTCGATTTCCGAGATGGACGCATGAAGCGTCAGGGACCAGTCCGTCATGGGCAGGATGTGGTCTACGACATGGGGCAAAACAACCTGCCCCGACCGAAGGACCGGAAAACCTTTCCTGCTTCAGATCCCCCTGACGTCGGGCACGGGTCTTTTCATAGCGCGTCGGTCAGGATGTACCCTGTCGGCTGCGCTCCTGGACCGTTCGGGATCTTCCCCGGCGGCCACGCAGGAGGCAGCGCAACGGGAAGCCGGAAATCAGACGATTTCGATCAGTGCCTCGACCTCTACCGGCGCATCCAGCGGCAAGGAAGGAACGCCGATCGTGGAACGTGCATGACGTCCTGCTTCGGCAAAGATCGCGACGGCGAGGTCGGACGCACCATTCATGACTGTGGCATGCTGCGTAAAATCGGGCGTACAGGCGATGAAGCCACCCAGACGCACAATGCGTTTGACCCTGGACAGGTCGCCAAGTTCGGCCTGGACCTGCGCAAGGATATTGAGAAAGCACAGCTCGGCGCATTCACGACCGAGCTCCGGCGCAACATCCTCGCCCAGCTTGCCTGTGGCCTTCAGCGTACCGCCGGCAAGTGGCAGCTGGCCGGACACCACCAGAAGCGACCCCGTACGCGCTACGGGCACATAGGTCGCAACCGGTGCAGCCGCCTTGGGAAGGGTGAGACCAAGGGCAGCCAGACGCGAGGCAGGTGTTTCAGATGCAGTATCGGACATGATCGTGTCTCCTTGCTGAGAGGCGATCTCCCCTCAGCTGACCAGACGCAGCCTGCCACGTTCGCGCGGCGGAAGATCGCCCGGAATATCGAGCGGCAGCATCGGATCCTCCTCTACGACGTGAGGATCTTCGGGCGCGCTATCGGGCAGGCGCTTGCCCAGATAGCTATCTGACAACGCCCGGAAGGCATAATCAAGCAGCGATGAGGCATAGGCGGCCACAGGGTCGCCCTCGACCGTCCCTGCAGGCCCAAAGCGTGTATGGGCAAACTGCTCGACATAGGCTTCGAGCGGGGCGCCATATTGCAGACCGATCGTGACCGCCTGTCCGACGCTTTCGAGCAGGCCGCGCACCATGGCGCTCTCCCGCCCCGGGGTCAGGGAAACCTCGCCCAGCGAACCGTCCTCATATTCGCCCGTACGCAGATAAAGACGATGCCCCCCGATCGCACTGCGCTGCGTAAAGCCACCATGACGGGCGGGCAACGGCCGACGCACGCCACGTTCCAGACGAGCCCTGAGCGACAAGGGTGCCGCCGGATCGGGGCGGGCAGGCATACGATCGACGAAACCCGTCAGGGCGCGGTGCATGCGCAGATGCGCATCGGGCCCCGGCTGTGGCAGCGGGTTATCACCCATGACCGATGATGCCAGCGCCGCTTCGAGGCTCAGCCCACGATGGGCGAGACGTGACAGGGCGCTGACGCGAAGATGGCCATTATCCCGCAGGGGCGAGAAAATCGGCGCAAGACCGCAGGATTCGACACCCAGAAGTGCATCGACCGGGCCAGGGAGAGAGAAACCGGTCTCGATCACTGCCCTGTCGGGAATATCCGGAAGACTGTCTTCCATTTCGTCACGGATCTGCCTGCCGGTGACCTCAAGCCCGGGGATCGGGCAGGACACGGGCGGCAGAGGCACGGGGCCTGCACCCTGACGCGCCAGGGATGTGGCAAGCCAGCTCAGATAACAGGCCGCATCGCGCCCCGTCTCACTGTCGTAATCGAGGCCGAGCAGAGCCAGACAGCAATCGAGATTGGTCAGAAGCAGCGTGCCGGCCGGACCGCCCTGCTGGTCCACGTCCGACGGTGCAGTGACAGGGCCATCGAAAAGAGGCAGTTCGCCATTGAGCATGGGTCCGTTGACCGCATGCAGGCGACGCAGCGCAGCACAGGCAAGACGCAGGGTCGCAACGAAACTGTCCCCCCTGAACTCGCCCTCCTGAACGAACGCCCCGAGATTGACGACAAAGCCTGCACGCCGGTCGATCTGCCCCTGCCATAGCGAGGCCATGGGCGCGATCTGACGCTCCAGCAGTCCTGCAGCAAGCATCGGACCGAGCGCCTTCGCGCCGGGTTCACCGGGCAGGGCGGGGAGCGTCGTGAAACGCTCCAGCCAGCGCGCGGCCTCGGTCGACAGGCGCAGGGCGCCGGTCGATCCCGAAAGCTGCAGGAGCGCTATGGCCGCCTCGTCGTCCCAGCTGGCTGGAAGCGTTACGGCGCGCAGGGCAAGATCGTCAGGATCGGCAGCGACATGCGCAGTACGCATACGCACCCCGTTCCACTGGAGAAGCGTTGTCATACCCTGAATCTAGGCATCGACTCGTGGATGGAAAAGGGTATTTCGGCCCTGCAGACAGGGGATAATGGTCCGCATAATGGGGATATGGTGGATAACATTACGTGAGCAGTTTCCAGCAGGGTCATGGACGCTCGCAAGCGAAGCCTGTAGGACTGGGACGGTTATCTTTTCGGGTTCATCCTTTTCGGGTTCATCCTTTTCGGGGCCATAGCCTAATGAGTGCACTGTCTGGCGCGCGACCCCGTCGCGATCTTCTTGAACTGACCACCGGGTTCATGGTCCTCGTCGTTCTGGCTGCCCTGCTGGCGCTTGCCGTTCTCGGCCGCCATCAGGGCGGTACCGATGGCTACACACTGAACGCCGTGTTCGACCAGATCGACGGTCTGTCGGTCGGTTCGGACGTACGCCTTGCCGGTATCACGGTCGGACACGTGACATCCGAGCGTGTCGATCCCGCAAATTATCATGCAGAAGTTTCCTTCACGGTACGTAACGGCATCAACCTGCCGACAGACAGTGCGGCCATCGTGACCTCCGACAGCCTTCTGGGCGGCAAGTACATCGCGCTTTCGCCCGGTGGTGACGAGAAGAACCTGAAGCCGGGCGGCATGGTGACACAGACCCAGGGGGCGATCAGCCTCGAACAGCTGTTGAGCAAGTTCATTTTCTCAGTCACGGACTCGCTCGACAAGAGCCGCAAGGCCGCCAACCCATGAGCGGATCGACGCTCTGGACCGATCGCAATGGCGATCCCATCGCCTGCGTCGAAAAACTCAAGGTCCTTCGCGAAAACGAAAGCGAACTGCGCCAGTCGCTTCAGGATGCTTTCGAAGATGCCCTTCTCATGGGCGTGGCGCCCGATGCCATGCGTCGCCATCTGGTCGCCATGATCGAGGCGCTTGAGGAGTTCACGCCATGACATCCTTCCTCGCACGCCCCCGATCGCGCCTCACGACAGGCGCCCTGTTATCGCATGGCACCCTGCTGCTATGCGGCACTCTCGCATTTGCAGCTCCCTCATTCTCGCCGGTGGCTCATGCGGCCGAGGCTATTGCTCCGCCTGTCATGTATCCGGCCACGCTGTGGCAGGGGCGCGGCGAAGCGATCATACGCGTGCTCAACCGCACGGACTCCCATATCGAGACCCTCACCATCCCTGTGGGCGGGCAGGCACAGTATCGCAGCCTGCATCTACAGGTGACGCGCTGCGTCGACCGTCCCGAGACCCTGCCCCGCGATGCGGCCGCTCTTGTGACGACCAGCGACGAAACGGACCCCGATGCCCGCTTTACGGGCTGGATCCTTGCCGAAGAGCCTTCGCTCAACGCCTATAAGAGCGCGTTATACGGCCTCGCGGTCGTCGCCTGTTCCGGGCCGAAGGCCGACCCTGCGGTCGCGCCTCTGCCGCAGCCGGTTGTGCCCGTCCTGTCGTCAGCAACGCCAGAAGGTGCGCAAAACCAGCCGGGCGATCTGGACGATCCGTCCCATGCCGCGACGCCGCAAACACTACCGGGCTCCATGCCGACAGGCCGTTCAGGCAATGCGTCCCCCACCACCGGAGGACCGACACGCCTTGCCCCGCTTGGCGATCCCTCAGGCGCCTCGCGCCCGATGAATGCCCTGCCGCGACAGACAGCTTCAGGCACGACACGTGACGATCAGGGCGGCCCCACCCAGCTTGCCCCCCTTTCAGGCGGACCCGTTTCAAATGGCCCCGTTTCGGGCGGTAACGGTCAGGCTTTGCCGCCACCGCAGCCCTATGGACAATAGGGTTGAGGGAAACGCTGCAACAAAATGACATTTTGAACATATTCTGATCAGATTTGGGGCTGATAACGAGACTGTGCCTGAATTTCGGTGCAACCGCGTATCAATGAGGAAGTTATCAGCCCCATGACAACCCCCTCTCCCACGGTGCCAGAGTCTACCGGACCCACGGCACCCACGGCAGACCGTGCCGCCTTCCTGCTCGACTTCGATGGAACACTCGTCGATATCGCGCCAACCCCGGCTTCTGTGCAGCTCGAGCCCGGATTTGCCGATGTTCTCCTGCGCCTGAGGGATCGTTGCGGCGGTGCACTCGCCATCGTCACGGGGCGGCCTATCGAACAGATCGACCATTTCCTTCCGGGTATTCCCACGGCAGTCGCGGGCGAGCATGGCCTTACCCTGCGTCGGTACCCGGATCGTGCAGAAGAGCCGGTAACTGGCGCGAAACTGCCTTCTGACTGGCGGGATCGTGCAGAAGAACTCGTCGGACGCTTTCCCGGTACGGCACTCGAGGAAAAGAAGGCCGGCCTCGTTCTGCATTATCGCGGCAACCCCGAGGTTGAAGAGACCTTTAAAAGTGCCATTCTGAGCTGGCTCTCAGGGCAGGATGTATTCGAGATTCATCCGTCCAAGATGGCCTGGGAAATTCGCCTTGCGGGTATCAACAAGGGCAATGCTGTCGAAGCCCTCATGGAACAGGCGCCCTTTGCAGGTCGCGTGCCCTTTTTTGTCGGTGACGATGTGACGGATATGGATGGCGTTCGCGCCGCCAGAGAACTGGGCGGCTTTGGCTATCTGATTCCCGATGACTTCCAGACTGCCCAGGCCTTCCGGGCCTGGCTCACCCATTATGCGGAGACTGCCTGATGGGTCGCCTCGTTGTCGTTTCCAATCGTGTGCCCGCCCCGCGCGAGCGAAACCAGCCTGCCGGCGGGCTCGCTGTTGGCCTTCGCGATGCCGTACGCGGCACCGAGAGTCTCTGGTTCGGCTGGTCGGGCCGTCATACCAGCCAGTCCAAGGACCAGACACCCAAGCTCGACACGCATGAGAGCTGCACCTATGCCACGATCGATCTGACACGCAGCGAATACGAGCATTTCTACGAGAATTTCTCCAATGGTCTGCTCTGGCCGCTCTGCCACTATCGCATCGGAATCATCAACTACAAGCGTCTCGATTATCAGGTCTATCGCGAGGTCAATGCGCTTTTCGCCGACCAGCTCGCGCCCCTGCTACGCGAGGACGATACGATCTGGATCCATGACTACCATCTGTTTCCGCTCGGCGCGAAGCTGCGCAGGCGAGGCGTCAAGGCCAAGATCGGCTTCTTCCTGCATATCCCGTTTCCGCCCTGGAGCGTCACGCGCGTTCTGCCCTGCGCCGAGGAAATGCTGCGTGAAATGGCAGCCTACGATCTGATCGGCGTGCAGACTGCCGAAGATGCCAGCAACATGAACAGCTGCTTCGAGGCCAATAATCTGCCCGCACGCGCGGCCCACTTCCCGATCGGGATCGACCCGGTCGAGTTCGGCGAACAGGCCGTACGCAATGTCATGGCAGAAGAAGTCCAGCGTCTTCATGCCTCCCTTCGCGGACGAAAGCTTATTCTAGGCGTCGATCGTCTCGATTATTCCAAAGGCATTCCCGAACGTATCCACGGCTACGAGACCTTTCTCAACCGCTACCCCGAACACAAGGGCGAGACGGTTCTTCTGCAGATCACCCCGGTCTCGCGTGCAGGCGTGGCAAGCTATCGCGCGCTACGCCGCGAACTGGATGAGATGGCGGGCCATATCAATGCCATGCACGGTAATTTCGACTGGTCGCCCATACGCTACCTGACACAATCCGTTCCGCGCGAGGTTCTGGCCGGGTTCCATCGCATCGCCGACGTGGCTCTCGTCACCCCTCTGCGTGACGGCATGAACCTTGTCGCAAAGGAATTCGTTGCCGCGCAGAGCCCGGACGATCCAGGCGCCCTCATTCTGTCCTCTCTCGCCGGTGCTGCGCCCGAGATGGAAGAGGCATTGATGGTAAACCCCTACGATCATGAGGGTATTGCCGACGCAATTCATGCTGGCATCACAATGAGTCTTGAAGAGCGGCAGAGACGCTGGCAGGCTCTGCATCGCGATGTCACCCAGAACACGGCAGCCAACTGGGCGGATCGCTTTCTTGATATGCTCAGAGAGACCGAAAGACAGGAATGATTGCGCGACTGACCGGTGGATTGCTCTTTATCGCCGGTATGGCTGCAATCGGGATTGCCTGGTGGGCCGAGCACGTTCTCGGCTATGCGCCCTGCGAACTCTGCCTGATCGAGCGCGCGCCCTGGCGCATTATCGCTTTTCTCGGCGTTCTGGCGCTCCTGATACCCGGCATGATCGGCTTTTGGGCGACCGTGCTGAGCCTGCCTGCGCTCGCTGCGGCCATCATGCTTGCCGGTCTGCATAACGGTGTGGAACAGAAATGGTGGGAAAGCCCGCTACCGGCGTGCCACGCCCCAGTTTTTCACGCCGGAGCCAGCTTTCGCGAACGTATGGCCAGCATGCCCATGCGCCCCGCAAAACCTTGTGACGATCCGACGTATCTTTTTCACCTTCCGGTTTCCATGACCGTTCTGGGCGGTATTGCCGCTGCCATATTGTTCATCTTCGTAAGCTACAGCATCGTCCTGCAATCCCGTCGCTGGCGCGCTGCGCGCTGAGCGCAGCGTATCCGCAAAGGCACGAGTTCCTTCGATCCCGGCTTTATTCCCAGGCAGTTTTCCCGAGGGTGAACGCCTTCAGGTGGGCGATAGGGTAGAAGCCCCATGACCACCCCAGGAACCTTCATGATCAGACTGGTTCGACCGCAGAAACAGGTGACGGTCTGGCGGGCATCCTGTCGAGACGGTTCTTGATTTCCTGCACGAAACGCGAATGACGCACGCAGAACAGGAAGAAACGCAAGAGAAGCCTTGCAGGCAGACGGCAGGGACGCTGGATCTGAAGCAGCAGGATGTAACGATCCTCATCGGTATCGTTGAACACCTGATGATTATACGTGTCGTCGAACAGCAGGGATTCACCATCGGCCCAGGAATAGACGTGGTTGTGATTCTCGCCCTCTATGGTGATCTGGCATGAGTCCCGCTTTTTGGGAATCCTGAGCCCCAGATGATAAACGAGTGTTCCTTTTGTCATGCCGACATGACGTGGAATACGACATCCCGCTTCCAGAACGGAAAAACTGGCCGTAACCAGACCAGGAATACGACGAAGAAGCGCGGCAGTTCGCGGCGCAAGACGACAGTTCTCCTCGCGGCGATAACCATATCCTTCGAAGAAGAACGAGCGCCAGCGCAGATCGCCAGCAATACGGCCATGCTCTTTCGAAATCTCGCCCAGAGACGGAATATCCTGCGCACGAAGTGCGACAGCTTCATCGCGTATGGTTTCCCAATGACGCTCGATCATGCGTATCCATGGAAAGAAGCGCGTATCGACCAGCGCAGTATTGGGTATGAGAGATTGCCGGGCAATGAAGCGATCGATAGCAGGGCGCATATCCTTGCCAATCTGATAAAGCGATTTGCCAATAAATGGCAGCTTCTTGCCATGATCCTGTACGCGTTTGCCGAGGTAATCCATCGGTTCCTCCTTTTGGACGGGAGACTGCACCGAGTTCGCGATCCATTCAATATTGTCGAAGGACAGAAAACGCGCCGCTCTTCACTTCGTAATATATTCGAAATGAAAGACAGTCGTTGAGAATGACCCGAGATCATTCGCCTGCATTTTTCGTCTCGCGCGCCCCCATCCATTGGGGATTCCATATCAAGATGGTAATAATTGTTATATCATGGCGCTTTACACCAATAATTATGTTTTCCAGCTCGTATTTTCGGAATATAGAAATTAAGCACCCTGAAAATCGCCAACTGAACGAGTTTGGCACGGCATTTGCATGAGAGGGATCAGACCGTCGGGCGAAGGGCCCGGGGGACAATTTAGGATCTCGATCATGTTCGCTTTCGCCAAGTCCATCGCCGCTGCCGTCAGCTTCGTCGCTCTTGCTGCCCAGCCCGCTCTTGCTCAGGATCGTCTTGCCGAAACCATTCAGGCTACCCCCGATCAGTCCGCACAGATCGATGTTTCCAATACCAGCCTGAAATCCGACCGCGACTGGAACCGTGTGGCCGATGCTGTTCGTGCGAAAGCTGCCGATCTCTGCGAGCGCACCATCACGGCCAGTGAACGTCGCGATGCCGAAATCGAGGAATGCACCCAGTCGGCTTATGAAAACGGTATTCAGCAGATGCGTGATATCTATGCCCGTCGTACCCTCGCGACCGAGACCCGTCTGGCACGTTCGTGAACGGACAGAACGGGAAAGGGTCTGGCGCGAACAGGCCCGGGTTACAGCGCGCGTGGCAGAAGAATGACGAAACGCGCGCCGATGATACGGCCCGCATCGTCATACCGGTTCTCAGCATGCAATGTGCCATGCAGCGCTTCGATAATTTGACGGCTGATCGCCAGACCCAGACCTGAATGCTGTCCGAAATTCTCGGTCTGGGGACGTTCCGAGTAGAAGCGGTCGAAAATATCCTCGAGCTTGAGGGGGGGAATGCCCGGCCCTTCATCGCTGACGGTAATACGTATCTGCCGGTCCTCGGGGCGCATGAAGAGCGTGATATGACCACGCGGCGGAGAGAACGAGATGGCATTACCGATCAGGTTACGCAGCACCTGAACCAGACGATCCTCGACCGCCAGAACCCGCAGCGGATGATTGGCATCGTCATGGGAATCATCCAGAACGATGATCGCATCTTCAGGCTTTCGCGTGGTCTGGTGCATTTCCGTCAGGATCGACAGCAGCATACCCACAGCAACAGGCTCGGATCGTGTACGTGACAGCTCCGCATCGATACGGCTTGCATCGGCAATATCGCTGATCAGACGGTCCAGACGACGCACATCGTTATTGATGATGGCCAGCAGACGGGTCTGTCGTTCACGGTTCTCGATACGCGGCAGGGTTTCGATGGCCGAACGTATGGATGAAAGAGGGTTCTTGATTTCGTGGCTGACATCGGCAGCAAAACGCTCGATGGCGTCCATACGCGCCCACAAAGCCAGCACACTGCCACGCAGGGCGCGTGCCAGAACCCCGATTTCGTCGCGACGCACCAGCAGCGATTCCGGAACGCTGTCGGCACGGCCCGCAACATCGCGCATGTCATGCGAGGCCACGGCAAGACGCAGAAGCGGACGGGCGATGGTGATCGAGAGATACCATGACAGCAGGACCGTCACAGCCATGGCGGCCAGAAACAGCGAGAGAATGGAAGAGCGTACGGCAAAAAGGGAACGATCGACTTCCTGCGCCTGACGGGTAAGCTGGATAATGCCGACGGTCTGCCCGTCATGAATGACCGGCTCAGCCACTGTGATGACAAGCTCGTGCTCTGGCGTGCGCCGGATATAGGGAGCCGCCTCGACCCCGCGATACTCGCCTGCTGCACGAAGGGGCGGCGGACTGTCCTGACTTTCGAGCGTGACAATGCCCTCGCGTGAGGAAAGCGGCAGAAGGGAGAGCAGCCACTCATAGGCGATTTCGATGCCGTTATTGCGCGGCGGCTGCCAGCGGGGCGGCGGGGCGGGCTCACCGGCCCCCGATTGCCCCTTTCGGTCACGGCGCACCAGAGCGGCTTCGTTGAGGCTGTCTGCCACCAGCGTTCCATCCGGCCCGACCAGACGCGCACGCACATTGGGGCTCGGCTCTGTCAGGCGAAGCAGAAGCGGGCGGGCCTCGGCTCCATCCAGCATGAATTCCGCACCGGGAAACGGATGACGCGCCGGATCGCGTACGACGGCAATCTGACCCAGAGCCGCAGCATAGATATGCGCCTGCTCACGCAGGGCATTTACATCGGTTTCAAGAAGGCTGTTCTGGAAGTCGTTCAGAAAAAGCAGCGTGACGGCCAGAATGGCCAGAGGCAGTGTATTGAGCAGAAAGATACGCCGCATGAGCGGAGAGGCGAAACGGGGCAGACTGAAGCGTTTTCTGGCCTTGTGGCCCTCTTCCCGCCCCGCCTCGAGCGCGATCGTGTCACCATAGCGAAAGGAGCGTCTGCGCAGGCGACGAAGCATCTGCGCGACGAAACCCGGAGCCCCGCGCCGGGGGCGTCTGCCGAAGGATTCACGCTGCGGCATGATCGGTTCAGTCTTCCTTGTAACGATAGCCTATGCCGTAAAGCGTCTCGATCTGGTTGAAGTTATCGTCGATCTGCCTGAACTTCTTGCGCACGCGCTTGATATGGCTGTCGATGGTGCGGTCATCCACATAGATATTTTCACCATAGGCCGCATCGATCAGCTGATCGCGCGACTTCACCATGCCGGGACGCAGGGCCAGAGCCTTCACGAGCAGGAATTCGGTCACGGTGAGCATGATATCCTGACCGGCCCACAGACACTGATGGCGTGTCTCGTCCAGCGTAAGACTGCCACGCACGATGGCCGCACCGGCACCGGCCGTGCCACTGCCTTCGGCGCGGCTTGCATCCTGACGGCGCAGCAGGGCGCGGATGCGCTCCAGCAGCAGGCGCTGGGAGAACGGTTTGGTGATGTAGTCGTCAGCCCCCAGGCGCAGCCCCATGAGCTGATCGAGTTCCTCATCCTTGGAAGAGAGGAAAATGACCGGCAGGGCGGAGCGCGCGCGCAGACGCTGCAACAGCTCCATACCATCCATACGCGGCATTTTTATATCCAGCACGGCAAGGCTGACCGGGCGGGCCAGAATCCCCTGAAGGGCGGCTTCGCCATCTGTATAGGCATGCACTACAAACCCTTCGGCTTCCAGCGTCATCTGGACCGAAGTGAGGATGTTACGATCGTCATCCACCAGGGCGATGGTGTGCTTTGTCGTCTCCATACGCGATGCATCCGCCTTCAATTTCTGCCTGTTGCCAATAAAAAGGGGGTTGGCATATGGCTTGATGCAGCCACCTATATCTTACCACGCGGCTGCGCCCAAGACGGGGCAGTCGAAAACGGTCGGGCATCACCCCTTGATGATCGACCGGTGTCTTTCGTGGCTTCTGGCGGTCACGCTCGCCCCGCAACGGGGGAGTACGCTGAAGCCGACCCATAGCTGCCCGGTCTCCGGGCCCGATTTTTCGAGGTTGCGACCACGATGACGACAGATAACGCGCTGCACGACGAACAGAACGAGACCCCGGCCACCGAAACGGCAGAAACCCAGACCGATGCCTCGTCGCAGACGCCAGAAGCACGGATTGCCGAGCTTGAAGCCAAGGTCGAGGAATTTCGTGACAAATGGATGCGCTCCGAAGCCGAGATGCAGAACTACCGCATACGCGCCAAGCGTGAGGTAGAAGACGCACGCCAGTATGCCGTGCAGAAATTCGCCAAGGACGTGGTCGAGGCGGCCGAGAACCTGCAACGTGGTCTGGCCTCCCTACCGGCGAAGACAGACCACGAAGACGGTCTGGTTGCCAAACTGCGCGAGGGCTTCGAGAGCACGGAGCGCTCCTTCCTCGGCATTCTCGAGCGCAACGGCATTACCTGCGAACACCCGGTGGGCGAGACCTTCGATGCGAACAAGCATCAGGCCATGGCAGAACAGCCCAGCGACGAACATGCTGACGGCACTGTGATGCAGGCATGGACACCCACATGGACGCTTCATGGCCGTCTGCTCAAGCCCTCCATGGTCGTTGTGGCAAAGGGTGGCAACAAAGCCGCACAATGAGGCTTGAAACCCTCGTCACGCGCTCCTAGATTTTATCTGTAACCCGCCCCTGCCGAGGCAGGGAGACGAAAACAAGGGCGTTGCCCGGTGCCTTTATGGGCCGGACAGCGCCGCTGAAAGGACTGAAACATGAGTAAAGTCATCGGTATTGACCTTGGCACAACAAACTCTTGCGTCGCGGTTCGCGAAGGCGATGAGACCAAGGTCATCGAGAACAGCGAAGGCGCACGCACCACGCCGTCCATGGTCGCTTTCACCGCAAACGGTGAGCGTCTCGTCGGGCAGGCAGCAAAGCGTCAGGCCGTCACAAACCCGACCGACACATTCTATGCCGTGAAGCGCCTGATCGGCCGTCGCTATGACGATCCGACCGTCGCCAAGGACAAGGAAATGGTCCCGTACGAGATCGTACGTGGCGATAACGGCGACGCCTGGGTCCGCGCACGCGGCAAGGACTACTCTCCTGCCCAGATCTCCGCTTTCATTCTGGGCAAGATGAAGGAAACCGCCGAAGCCTATCTCGGTGAGACCGTTTCCGAAGCCGTCATTACGGTTCCTGCCTACTTCAACGATGCCCAGCGTCAGGCAACGCGCGATGCCGGTCGTATCGCCGGTCTCGAAGTGCTGCGTATCATCAACGAGCCGACAGCTGCTGCTCTGGCCTATGGCCTTGGCAAGCGCGATTCCGGCACGGTCGCTGTTTATGACCTTGGTGGCGGCACGTTCGACGTGTCGATCCTCGAGATCTCCGATGGCGTGATCGAAGTGAAGTCCACCAATGGTGACACTTTCCTCGGCGGTGAAGATTTCGATAACCGCATCATCGGTTACCTCGCAGACGAGTTCAAGCGCGAGCAGGGTATCGACCTGCGCAGCGACAAGCTGGCTCTGCAGCGCCTGAAGGAAGCCGCTGAAAAGGCCAAGATCGAGCTTTCCTCCTCCAAGGAAACAGAGATCAACCTGCCCTTCATCACGGCCGACGCTTCGGGTCCGAAGCATCTCGTGATCAAGCTGACCCGCGCCAAGCTGGAAAGCCTGGTTGAAGACCTGATCCAGCGTACGCTCGGTCCGTGTCGTTCGGCTCTCAAGGACGCTTCGGTCACACCGGCAGAAATCGACGAAGTCATTCTCGTCGGTGGCATGACGCGTATGCCCAAGGTCATCGAGACCGTTAAGCAGTTCTTCGGCAAGGAACCTGCCCGCAACGTCAACCCTGACGAAGTGGTGGCCATCGGTGCAGCCATTCAGGGTGCCGTGCTCAAGGGTGATGTGAAGGATGTCCTGCTGCTCGACGTCACCCCGCTTTCGCTGGGTATCGAAACGCTGGGCGGTGTCTTCACCCGTCTGATCGACCGTAACACGACGATCCCGACCAAGAAGAGCCAGACCTTCTCGACTGCCGATGACAACCAGAGCGCCGTGACCATCAAGGTCTATCAGGGCGAGCGCGAAATGGCCGCAGACAACAAGCTGCTTGGCAATTTCGACCTCACGGGCATCGCTCCGGCTCCCCGCGGCGTACCGCAGATCGAAGTCACCTTCGACATCGATGCCAACGGTATCGTCAACGTGTCGGCCAAGGACAAGGCGACCGGCAAGGAACAGCAGATCAAGATCCAGGCATCTGGCGGTCTGACCGAAGCCGATATCGACCGCATGGTGAAGGAAGCCGAGGCCAATGCCACGGCAGACAAGGCCAAGCGTGAAATGGTCGATCAGCGCAACAACGCTGAAGCCCTGATCCATCAGACCGAGAAGTCGCTGACGGAAGCCGGTGACAAGGTTCCTGCCGCTGACAAGTCGGAAGCGGAAGCCGCTGTAGCCGCCGTGCGTGAAGCCATGAACGGCAGCGACATCGAAGCACTGAAGTCTGCAACCGAGCGTCTGACGCAGTCGGCCATGAAGATCGGTCAGGCAGCCTATGCCTCCGGTCAGGCAGAAGAAGGCGCCGCCGGTGGCGAGGCTCATGCTGCCAAGGACGAAAACGTCGTCGATGCCGATTTCGAGGATGTGGACGACAACAAGAAGCACTGATCTCCCGAAGGAGGGGTTCGCCCCTCCTGAGGCCTGATGCTTTCGACGCCCGTCCTTCCTCAGGGAAGGACGGGCGTTTCGACGTTCTGCTTCGGGGCTGCACCACCATGGATGATATCGCCAGGATGAGTCTGGCAGAGATCGTCCTGATCTAGATGGTTCCGCCCCGTGATGCTCTCATTGCCCCCGCTGGTCATTACAGGCCGCTTTTCTGATCCCTGGATCTCCTGACGAGGACTCCCATGGCCACCAAGATCGATTTCTACGCTGTTCTTGAAGTCTCCCGTACCGCCTCTGCGGATGAGCTCAAAAAGGCCTATCGCAAACAGGCCATGCGCTATCACCCCGACCGCAACCCGGGGGATGAAACAGCCGAACACAGGTTCAAGGAAATCAACGAAGCGTACGATGTTCTGAAAGACGAGCAAAAGCGCGCTGCCTATGACCGCTTCGGCCACGCCGCCTTTGAAAATGGCGGTATGGGCGGTGGGTTCGGCGGCGGTTTCGGAGGTGGATTCGGGGGCGGTGGCCTCGATGACATTTTCGAGATGTTCGGTGACATGATGGGCGGCCGCCGTGGTGGCGGGCGTCGCCGCACCGGCAGCGATATTCAGGTTCAGGTCGAGATCACGCTTTCGGAAGCCTTTACGGGTGTGAAGAAGCCGGTCGAGATCCGTACGCGCGTGGCCTGCGAGAGCTGCCACGGAACAGGCTCGGCTGACAGCAATCCCGGCGATGCGACCTGCCCCACCTGTCATGGCGCAGGAGCCGTTCGTGCGCAGCAGGGTTTCTTTCTGGTCGAGCGTCCCTGCCCGACCTGCAAGGGCTCGGGCAAGGTTGTGCGCAACCCCTGCAAGAGCTGCAAGGGCAGCGGCACAACAGAAGAAACGCGCACGCTTGAAATCGCCATTCCCGCAGGTGTCGAAGACGGAACGCGCATCCGCCTGACAGGCGAGGGTGAAGCCGGTGGCAGCGGTGTGCAGCCGGGCGATCTCTATGTGCATGTGTCTGTCGGCGTCAGCGACATTTTCCAGCGTGACGGGGCCAATATCTATTGCCGCGTTCCACTGCGCATGACGCAGGCTGCCCTTGGCACTGAAATCGAGGTGCCGGTTATCGATGGAAGTCGCGCCAAGGTGAAAATCCCCGCCGGCACGCAATCGGGCGAGAATTTCCGTCTGCGTGGCAAGGGGTTCTCCGTTCTGCGCTCAAGCGCACGGGGCGACATGTATATCCAGGTCGCCGTAGAAACGCCGCATCATCTCAGTGCGCGTCAGAGGGAACTGCTCGAAGCTTTCGAGGCCGAAGCCGGTGAGGCTCAGGACCAGGAAAAGGCCAATCCCGAGCACACGGGGTTCTTCGCCAAGGTCAAGGACTTCTTCGAAGGAAAGTAAGCGTCATGCGTATCGGCATTGCAGGGATTACAGGTCGCCTCGGCACGCTTTGTGCCGAGGAGGTCAGGTCCGCGGGTCTCGATCTTGCAGGGGGGCTCGCACGCCAGTCCGACCCGCAGCATCACATCGTGACCGATCCGTCCGAACTGGCCGCATGCTGCGATGTCGTGATCGATGTCAGCAGCCCTGCCGCTACGGTCGCCAATGCCAGGGCCTTTGCCCAGGCTGGCTGTGGCTGGGTTATCGGCACGACAGGCTTCGACGAGGCGGCGGAACAGGCCATTCTCGAAGCCGCGACGCAGATCCCCGTACTCAGGGCGGCCAATTTCGCACCCGGACTGACGATGCTGCTCGATCTGGCCCGTCAGCTGGGTGCAAAACTCCCATCCGACGAATACGATGCCGAGATCCTTGAAACCCATCACCGGCAAAAACGCGATGCTCCATCGGGCACGGCCCTGGCCATTGGCGCCTGTCTTGCAGAAGGTCGGGGCGTTGCACTCAAGGACGTGGCGGAAACGGATCGTTCGGGGCTGCGCGGCGAAGGTGCAATCGGTTTCGCTTCACTCCGTGCCGGTCAGATCGTGGGTGAGCACAGCCTGATCCTGACCTCGGGCACCGAGCAGATCACGCTGTCTCATCGGGCCTTCGATCGGCGCGTGTTCGCACAGGGTGCCGTAAAAGCCGCAAGATGGCTCGCTGGTAAACCTGCGGGATGTTATGACATGACCGAAATATTCGGTGCCTGATCGCGTGTCACGGCCCGACTGAAACATAACAAACGCTTGACCCCCGCAGCTTTATGCCTCTAAGGACAGCCCTCTCTTGCGGGTCGGGCGCAGGCTGTCGTGCGTCCGCTCTCCTTTCTTTCACTCATTCCCTGCGAGGTCCCTGAGTGCGTAACTACGGCGAATTTCTCTTCACATCGGAATCCGTTTCTGAAGGTCATCCGGACAAGGTCTCTGACCGTATCAGCGATACCGTTCTGGACGCTTATCTCGAAGCGGACCCGGAAGCCCGCGTTGCGTGCGAAACCCTCTGCACGACCAACCGCGTCGTTCTGGCCGGTGAAGTCCGCGGCCCGTCCTCGATCACCAGCGATCTGCTGATCGAGCGCGCACGTGCCGCCATCAAGGACATCGGCTACGATCAGGAAGGGTTCTCCTGGAAGAACGCCGAAATCACCTCGCTGCTCCATGCGCAGTCCGCTGACATTGCTGTCGGCGTCGATAGCGCCGGCGAGAAGGATGAAGGCGCAGGCGATCAGGGTATCATGTTCGGCTTCGCCACGCGCGAGACCGAGCACCTCATGCCGGCCCCGCTCTTCTATGCACAGTCGATCCTTGAAAAGGTGCGTGACTATCGCAAGAGCAATCATGCACTGGGCGTCGGCCTGCTGCCGGATGCCAAGAGCCAGGTCACGCTGCGCTATGTCGATGGCAAGCCCGTTGGCGCGACTTCAGTCGTGATCTCGACGCAGCATATCGAAGGCATGCGCCAGAACACCATTCGCGAAATGCTGCGCGAAGTGGTCCGTGAAGTCCTGCCCGAAGGCTGGATGTGCCCGGAAGAAGAATTCTACGTCAATCCGACGGGTAACTTCGTGATCGGTGGACCCGATGGCGATGCAGGCCTGACGGGTCGCAAGATCATCGTCGACACTTACGGCGGTGCAGCCCCTCATGGCGGCGGCGCCTTCTCGGGCAAGGACCCCACCAAGGTCGATCGTTCGGCTGCCTATGCCGCGCGCTATCTGGCCAAGAACGTGGTCGCTGCCGGTCTGTCCGATCGCTGCACCATCCAGCTCAGCTACGCCATTGGCGTGTCCAAGCCGCTCTCGGTCTATGTCGATCTCGACGGCACGGGCAAGGATATCGACGAAGCGCGCCTCGGCAAGCTGCTGAACGAACTGGTCGATCTGTCGCCGCGCGGTATCCGCAAGCATCTGCGCCTGAACCGTCCGATCTATGTGCCGACCTCGGCCTATGGTCATTTCGGTCGCGTGCCCGATCCGGTGCTGGACAACTTCACGTGGGAGCAGACCGATCTGGTCAGCTCGCTGCGCGGTGCCCTCAACCGCTGAGGTCCCAAGCTGTCTGACACGTCTCTCAAGTCCCAGCCTGAGCGGCTTTACGGCCGCCAGCGCGGGCATCCACTACGCGCCCGCCAGCAGCGTCTTCTCGATGAGGCGCTGCCAAGGCTACGCCTGAACCCCGAGCAGGCTGCCGATCCGAAAGCCGCCTTTACCGGCGCTCCGGTCGATCAGCTCTGGCTCGAAATCGGGTTCGGCGGGGGTGAGCATGCGCTCGATCAGGCGCAGCGCAATCCCGATGTCGGCTATATTGCCTCTGAAGTTTTCGAGAACGGTCTGTGCTCCCTCATGTCCCGCATCGTGCCGGAAGGGGAAGAAGACACCATCACACCGCCGGATCATTTCCGTATCTGGCCGGATGACGCACGGCTTTTACTGAAATCCCTGCCCGATGGCTGTCTCGACCGCGCTTATCTGATGTTCCCCGATCCGTGGCCCAAGGCACGCCATGCCAAGCGTCGCTTCATCCACCCGGAGAATATCCGTGAACTCGCCCGTCTGCTGAAGCCGGGCGCAGTCTGGCGCGTTGCGAGCGATCACCCCGTTTATCAGGACTGGGTGTTCGAGATCATGGGGGCACAGGACCTGTTCGACGCCCCGCCGCCAGCCAAGGGCGAACGCCCTGAAAGCTGGTCGCCCACACGCTATGAAGCCAAGGCCTACCGCGAAGGCCGCGTGCCGTTCTACTGGACGTTCACGCGACGCGGGGCCTGATACCGGAACGGATCGGAACCGCGCATGAGCACGCAAATCGAACGCGAAGAAATGGAATTCGACGTGGTCATCGTCGGTGGCGGCCCTGCCGGGCTCTCCGCCGCGATACGCCTGCGTCAGCTCATGCCGGATGCCACGATCTGTCTGGTTGAAAAAGGCAGTGAGATCGGGGCGCATATCGTCTCGGGTGCCGTGATCGAACCGCGTGCACTCGCCGAACTCTTCCCCGACTGGCAGGAACGCGGCGCACCGCTGAAAACCCCGGTGACGGAAGAAAAAGTGCTCTTCCTCACTGAAAAGCGCGGTTTTGCCATTCCCTTCATCGACAGGCTCATGCCCGCCATGGCCAATCACGGCAATTATGTCGTGTCTCTGGGCGAAGTCTGTCGCTGGCTTGGCGCCCAGGCCGAGGAAATAGGCGTCGAGATCTATCCCGGCTTTGCCGCTGCCGAACCCTATATCGAAGACGGCCGTCTGTGCGGTGTGATCACCGGCGATATGGGCGTAACGCGCGAAGGCGAGCAGGGGCCGAACTTCGCACCGGGCATGATCCTGCGTGCAAAACAGACCATCCTGACAGAAGGGGTGCGCGGCTCGATCAGCCAGCGCGTCATGAAGCAGTTCAATCTGCGTCAGGGTGTAGACCCGCAAACCTACGGGCTGGGCATCAAGGAAGTCTGGGAAATTCCCGCCGAGAAGCACAAGCCCGGCTTCGTGCAGCACAGCTTCGGCTGGCCGATGGATGACGGCACCTATGGCGGGGCCTGGCTCTATCATTTTGGCGAAAACCTCGTTTCCTACGGTTTCGTCACCGGGCTGGACTACAGCAATACCTGGCTCTCTCCCTTTCAGGAGATGCAGCGCGTCAAGAAGCACCCCGAATTCGCGAAGCATCTCGAAGGGGGCCGTCGCCTGATCTATGGCGCGCGCGCACTGTCTGAAGGTGGCTTCCAGTCTCTGCCGCGCCTGTCTTTTCCGGGCGGTGTGCTGGCGGGCGATTCTGCGGGTTTTCTGAATATGCCCAAGATCAAGGGCACGCACACAGCCATGAAATCGGGCATGCTGGCCGCCGAAGCCGTGGCCGAGGCGCTGGGGGGCGAAGGCCCCTGCGAGGCGACAAGCTATACGCGGCGCTTCAAGAGTTCATGGCTGTTCAAGGAACTGTTCGAGGCCCGCAATGTGCGCCCCGCTTTTGCCCGCTGGGGCAATCGCCTCGGCGCGCTTTATGCCGGAATCGACAGTCTGATTTTCCGCGGTCGCGCACCATGGACGCTGCATTTCCGTCATACGGATCACGAGGCGCTCAAGCCTGCCGATCAGTGCAAGCCCATCGCCTATCCCAAGCCCGATGGGGCACTTACGTTCGACCTGACCTCATCGGTGTTCCTGTCGGGCACCAATCATGAGGAGGATCAGCCAGTCCATCTGAAACTGCGCGATCCGTCGAAATGGCTGCCGGTCAACTGGGGCATTTTCCGTTCGCCCGAAAGCCGCTACTGCCCGGCTGGCGTTTATGAGGCGCTGGAAGAAAACAGCACCATGCGCCTGCAGATCAACGCGCAGAACTGCGTGCACTGCAAGACCTGCGACATCAAGGATCCGACACAGAATATCGACTGGTGCGTGCCCGAAGGGGCAGGTGGCCCGAATTATCCTGTCGGTATGTGATTTTGAGTCGCAATACGGTATGAACCCTGACGACAAATTCCAGGATCGGCGAGAAACAGATGAAGATAGTGGTCCCGGTCAAGCGGGTGGTGGATTACAACATCAAGCCCCGCGTCAAGGCCGATAACAGCGGCGTCGACACGCAAGGCGTGAAGATGTCGATGAATCCCTTCGATGAAATTGCTGTCGAGGAAGCCGTCAGGCTCCGCGAAAAAGGCGCTGCTTCAGAAATCGTGGTAGTGACCATCGGCGTGGCCGAGGCCCAGCCCGTTCTGCGCACGGCCATGGCCATGGGCGCCGATCGCGCCATTCTGGTTCAGACCGATGCCGAGCTTGAGCCGCTGGCCGTTGCCAAGCTGCTCAAGACCATCGTGGATCGCGAAAACCCCGGTCTGGTCATCATGGGCAAGCAGGCCATCGATGACGACATGAATGCAACCGGCCAGATCCTGGCGGCACGCCTCAACTGGCCGCAGGGCACATTCGCCAGTTCGGTGAGCGTGGAAGACGGACGCGTTACCGTGGTGCGCGAAGCCGATGGCGGGCTCGAAACCGTGCGTCTGGCGCTGCCGGCCGTGGTGACCACCGACCTGCGTCTCAACGAGCCGCGCTACGCCACCATGC
Organism: Colias nastes; assembly: GCA_907164665.1. Lineage (NCBI taxonomy): Eukaryota > Metazoa > Arthropoda > Insecta > Lepidoptera > Pieridae > Colias > Colias nastes. The sequence continues at coordinate 188,635 of CAJQZM010041994.1, read as the reverse complement.
CCAACATCATGAAGGCCAAGAAAAAGCCGCTCGAAACTATCGCTGCCGATACGCTGGGTGTGGATATAGCCCCGCGGCTGGAAACAGTGAAAGTGGTCGAGCCGCCCGTGCGTCAGGCCGGTATCAAGGTGTCGAGCGTTGCCGAGCTGGTCGGCAAGCTGCGTGACGAAGCGAAGGTGATCTGATCATGACAACTCTGGTTCTGATCGAAGCCGAAGGCGCCTCCATCAAGAAGGCAAGTCTTTCCGCTGTGGCCGCCGCACGGACTTTCGGTGATGTGGATGTGCTGCTGGTCGGCGCAGAAGGCGCACAGGAAGCCGCGAAGATCGAGGGGATCATCCGCGTTCTTCATGCCGAATCCACGCCCCAGCTGGCCGAATGCATCGCCGCCCTGATTGCCGATCGCGCCAAGGATTACGATCATATCGTTTCCGCCGCGACGGCCTATGGCAAGAACACCCTGCCGCGCGTAGCAGGGCTGCTGGACGTGCAGCCGATTACCGAAGTGATCGAGATCATCGATGCCGATACGTTCGTGCGTCCGATCTATGCAGGCAGCGCGCTATCCACCGTGCGCTCGCGCGATGCGATCAAGGTTCTGACTGTGCGTAACGCCAGTTTCGAAGCGGCAAAGCTGGGCGAAACCGCTGCCCCGATCGAGGCCGTCTCGGCTGCTGTCGAAGTGCCGGATGCCGAGTATGTCGGCATCGAGCTGACCCATTCGGATCGCCCCGAGCTGGAATCGGCACGCGTGGTGATTTCCGGCGGCCGCGGTCTGAAAGACGCTGCCAATTTCAAGCTGCTCGAACCTGTGGCCGACAAGCTGGGTGCCGCCATCGGCGCCTCGCGTGCGGCAGTGGATGCCGGGTTTGCCCCCAACGAGATGCAGGTCGGACAGACCGGCAAGATCGTCGCCCCCGATCTCTATATCGCGGTGGGTCTATCCGGCGCGATCCAGCATCTGGCAGGCATGAAGGACAGCCGCGTGATTGTGGCCATCAACATGGACCCCGAAGCCCCGATCTTCAACGTGGCCGATTATGGCCTCGTGGGCGATTTGTTCGAGGTTCTGCCTCAGCTCAAGGCTGAACTGGGCGCCTGATAGCCTTCGAGCCTGCCCGCCCCACCGGGACGGGCAGGCTCATGTTATCGCGCCTGTCCTGAAGCCTCTGCTGGCGATTTTCAGCGCGAGATGGTCTTCCTGTCCGGCCAGGATGCGGCAAGAATATCCGGCAACGCCGTCTCCATGAAGGTGCGCACCGGATCCTCGGTTTCGAACACGAGGGCTGGCCGTCCTTCAAGCACCATATGCGCCAGTCCATGCACGGTCGCCATGGCACTGACATGATTAGGCCGCAGCAACGGCCCGTTCTCGCTTTGACCGTTTCTGTCAGAACGCTCAGGCACCTCGTGACCGTAATAGACGGCGATGGCACGGGTGAGGGGCGACAGGGCCGTATAAGACGCTTCCAGAAAAACAGGATCTCGGCAGTCGATCAGATCCACACGACAGATAAGCCTGAAAAAACCAGGGTGCTCAGCCGCAAAGCGGACATATCCCTTTGCAAGACATCTCAGGTCGGATGCTGGATGATTTGTCTGCGGCAGAATATCGAGAGCCTCCCCCAGACGATCGAATACGCGAATAGCCACCGCCGTCAGCAGGCCCTTCATGTCACCGAAATGATGAGATGGCGCTCCGGGAGAAACCCCAGCCCGACCGGCCGCCTTGCGTAGAGTAAACCCCTCCACCCCTGTTTCGCAGATGATTTCCTCTGCCGCCTCGATGAGGGCGGTACGCAGATCGCCATGATGATAACGCGCACGAGACAACGCCAGCTTCCTTTCTATTGAACGACGTTCAGATTGATGCGATGCTTTATCTATTCAATGTTCAGATAAGAGATAACCCGATTGGAACAGGCTGTCATGACAAAACGCGCGCTTATCGTAGGGCTGGGTATTACAGGCATGTCTGCGGCCATAGCGCTGATGAGGCAAGGCTGGGTTCCGGTTATTGCCGAACGCGCCCCCGAGAGGCGCAAGGGCGGATATTTCATTGGTCTGCGTGACGAAGGTCGGGAAGCTGCACGACAACTCGGTGTTCTGGACAGGATGGAAAAACGTACCCCGGCGCGCTTGCGCTTCTGGGATATCCGCAAGGATGGCAGCCGGAGGGCTGTTGCCGACCTGACAGGTGAAACAGAAACGCCGATTGCCGTGATGCGTGGCGATATCGAAGAGGCGCTCTGGCAGTCCATCGAAGGGCGTGTCGAGATCCGCTTCGAGAGCTACCCGACCCTGATCGAGGCAACTCCGAACGGTGTGGTTGTCAGGTTGAACATGTGTGGCACCGACAGGGATGAAGAGACATACGATCTCGTTATCGGTGCAGATGGTGTCCACTCACAGGTCCGCCGCATGATTTTCGGACCGGATGGCAGATTCATCTACCCTTTGAAAACAAGCCTCTGTGCTTTCCCGCTCTTGCGTCCTGTCCCCGGCCTGGAGCCCGGCGACGGACTCATGATTGCCGATACGCGTCGCACACTCACCATTTTTCCTCTTGAGGGAAAACCAAGCACAGCCCTGTTTTCCTATCGTCGGAAAAAAAATGATCCTCTCGTACGCAAGGCACCGGCATCTGCCCTGCGCAGGATCTTCAGCAATCTCGATGTCGGTGGTGTCGTTTCCGCAGCACTCGAGGATCTCGAGAAAAGCGATGATTACCTCTCCGATGACGTACAGATGGTCAGAATGCGTCATTGGTCGAAAGGTCGCATTATACTCCTGGGAGATGCCGCCTGGTGTCTGACGCTTTACTCCGGAATGGGCGCTTCTGCCGGAATGATGGGCGGTGTCGCATTAGGCGCAGCACTCGCCGCGTATCCAGACGATACTGAAGCCGCCCTGAGGTTTTTCGAAGCCGGAATGCGCCCTTTCATCCGCAGGCATCAGCGCTTCGTGCGTATCAGATCCGAGCTTTTCGTCCCTTCGACAATCCTGTCACTTTGGGCACGCAGGATACTCTGGCAGGTCATGCGTCGGTTCAGGAACAAAGCGGGCAGAGTTGACCGGAAACAGGCTCGCTAAAACTCCTGCTTTTCAGCGATATCTCTTCCCTTGCATTCGCATTCATGACCCGGATGCATCTTGATTGACCGAATTTCTCCCTGAAGACAGCTTTCGATTGTGTTTCCCACCGCCATGAGACATGCTTGTATACATGACTCAAATGACCGAAATTCCTGCTGGTGGATTCCGGGCGCGCGCCCGCTGCGATGAACTCGGTATCGCGCCTTACAGCGATCAGACAGATGGGCTGTTTCGCCCCTATCTGGGTCCTGCACACAGGGCCACGATCGGCAGGCTGGCCCAGTGGATGGACCAGGCTGGCATGAGCGTCGAAACCGACGCCACAGGCAATATTATCGGTCATTACGATGCCGCAACACCCGACGCACCTGTGCTGCTGATTGGCTCGCACGTCGATAGCGTGCGCGATGGCGGGCGTTATGATGGCATGCTGGGCGTGACACTCGGTATCGAGACGGTCGCCTATTTTCACGAGCGCGGTCTTCGACTGCCTTTTGCCATAGAGGTCATCGGCTTTGGCGATGAGGAAGGATCGCGTTTTCCTACCTATATGATGGGGTCGCGTTCTGCTGCCGGGCTATCCCAGCAGATCGATGATACTGTGACGGATCGCGACGGCATTTCGCTTCGTCAGGCTCTCGATGACTGGGGTCTGGATGTTTCGCGTTTCGCCACAGCCAGACGCGACAATGTTCTGGCCTATGTCGAGGCCCATATCGAACAGGCTCCCCATCTGGAACGTGCCGATCTGCCGCTCGGCCTCGTGCGTGGCATTGCCTCGCAATACCGCTTTCGTGTCACCTTGACGGGCGAAGCCGATCATGCCGGGACGGCCATGCACGAAAGACGCGATGCCCTGGCCGCTGCCGCCGAGGCCATTTCGGCCATAGAACGTATCGGCGCACAGGATCCGATCGATCTGGTCACGACGGTAGGCTGGCTCGAAGTTGAAAACGGAGCCCCAAATATCGTGCCGGGAAAGGTCATTCTGACCGTCGATATCCGCGCCGTGACACCGGGTGTGCGCGAGGATGCCGCCCAGCAGGTCAGCGATGCCCTGCAGGCGATCTGCACACGCAGGCGCGTCCGTCTCGATATAGAGCGCATTCAGGATCTGGCCGGCGCGCTTTGCGATGAACGTCTGACCGGGCTGCTCGGGCGCGCCGTGGAAGAGCGTCAGGGCAGCATGCCCCCCATGCTGCTCAGCCAGGCCGGACACGATGCCATGATCATGGCGCATCTGGCCCCGATGACCATGCTGTTTATCCGCTGCAAGGGCGGGATCAGCCATAATCCAGCAGAATCTGTCGATGACGCCGATGTCGAGGCGGCGCATCAGGCCATGGTGACTTTCGTCACGCGACTTGGAGAAACGATGTGAGCAGTTTTTTCGGTGAGATCGACCCGCCGCAACGCCTTCTGATGGGACCGGGGCCCATCAATGTGCATCCGCGTGTGCTGCGTGCCATGGGGGCGGACATGCTCGGCCAGTTCGATCCCGAGATGACCGACTACATGAACCAGACGATGGCGCTTTATCGTCAGGTGTTCATGACCGAAAATCGCTGGACGTTCCTGATCGACGGCTCGGCCCGCGCCGGCATCGAGGCCGCCCTGACCTCTCTGATCGAGCCAGGTGCCAAGGTTCTGCTCATCCGCTCCGGGCGTTTTGGCATGTTGCTGGGCGAGATTGCCGAACGTCTGGGTGCCGAAATCGCGACCATCGATCTGGAATGGGGTCAGGTGGCCACGCTCGAGCAGATCGAGGCTGCACTCGCCGAACATCGTCCCGCCGTGTTTGCCGCCATTCATGGCGACACTTCCACCACCACGGCACAGCCACTGGAAGGCGTGGGGGCTTTGTGCCGCCGCTATGGCGCGCTTTCCTATATCGATGCCACAGCAACCCTTGGCGGCATGCCGGTCCGCACCGATGAATGGCAAATCGACGTGGTCTCGGCCGGATTGCAGAAATGCATGGGCGGTCCGCCGGGCAGCGCGCCCATCACGATCTCCGACCGCGCTGCCGAATTCATTTTCTCACGACGCAAGGTCGAGAGCGGTATTCGTCGTGAAGACATCAGCGATGGCACGCGCCCGTTCATCCGCTCGAACTATTTCGACCTCGCCATGGTCATGGATTACTGGTCCGAAAAGCGGCTGAACCACCATACCGAAGCCACGTCGATGCTCTACGCCGCGCGCGAATGTGCCCGTCTGGTGCTGGAAGAGGGACTGGAAAACCGTTTTGCCCGCCATGTGGCCGCGGGCAAGGCCATGTCGGAGGGGCTGCGCGGTCTCGGTCTGACGCTCTACGGGCAGGATGCCTATCGCATGAGCAATGTCACGGGGGTCTATATTCCCGAAGGCATCAATGGCGAGCGTGTGCGGGCCCGTATGCGCGACGAATACCAGATCGAGATCGGCACCGCATTTGGTCCGCTGGTGGGCAAGATCTGGCGTCTGGGCGCGATGGGTTACAACGCCGAGTTGCACAAGGTGCGCCTGACCCTTGCTGCGCTGAAAGCCGTTCTGGAAAGCGAGAAGTAAACGGGCTCCGCCTGAACAGGTAAGCGCCGTTAACGGTTGCGGGTATTTATCGTAACGGCCCTGCCTGATCGTGGCAGGATCGTTTCAGGCGATCGTCTCGTGTTTCCTCGAATGCTCGCTCGCCATCGCCCGGTTTTCCTCATCCGGCAGGGTCGGTGCGTTCAATCGGACGAGAATTTGCCCCAGAACACGCCGCGTTGCTGCAAGATCAGCTTCGTCGATCCCGTCTGTCGCATGCTGCTCGATCTGGCGCGACAGGCGTAGCACCTCATTCAGACGCAGAGCGCCATCCTCGGTCAGTTTCACATAGAACGCCCGTTTGTCTTCCTCATCGGGTTCTCTGGTGACGAAGCCCTTGTCTTCCAGCGTGCGCAGAATGCGCACCATGGAGGATTTGTCGAGCAGGAGCGCTTCGGCAATTTCCTTGGGATGCATGGGGCGCCCATGGCGCTGTAACTCAAGCAGGGGCTGCCATGTGGCATCTGTCAGGTCATGAGGGCGCAATCGCGTATCGAGGATCTGACGCCAGCGACGCGCAATCAGCGCCATCATGCGCCCCATGGTCATGGTTTCGCTCATTTCACTCATCAGGGCACAGAATCAGACAAGGTATCGGGCACGTTGTTCACAAGGTCGAGCTGACCGGTCGCATGCGCCAGAGCGGCCGCCTTGGTGAAAGCCTGGGCCGTGCTGACCGCGAGGGCTGCCTGGGCTTCGAACAGGGCGGCCGCTGCGGTCGAGGCATCTGTCATGGTGCCGACACCATGGGCATAAGCCTGCGTTGCGCCATCAT
>CAJQZM010041994.1:0-182186 GCA_907164665.1 Colias nastes | reverse complement strand
CTTCCTGTTCCGTAGGTTTTCAGCCCACCCAGATAACCCGATGCTGTCCCGGCAAAGGCCACACGGGGCCTGAGGGCAGCTTTCGACGCCAGAACGGCTTCATCGGAGGCGCGCAGCTTGGCAATGTCGGCCATCAGGTCGGGGCGTGAGGCAAGCGCCTGATCGACCAGCTGTCTGATCTGTCCGGGCGTGCTTCTGGGCAGGGCACGGGCGGGCATCGCATCGATGGCGAGCGGCAAGGTTGCAGGCAGGCCGGTCACCTCGAGCAGGGCATGACGTGCCCCGTGCTCGGCATCGTTCGCCTTGTCCAGATCGAAACGCGCCTGCGCCAGATTGCGCTGTGCCGTCGCGACATCGATAATCGTCGCTTCGCCATGATCGTGACGCGACTGGGCCGATTGCAGCAGGATCGCCATGTTCTCGACGGCATGATGCGACGCTGCGACGATGGCCTGTGCGGCCTGCTGCGCGTGATAAGCGCTGATGACGTCGAGAATCAGCTGCTGATGAACGGCCGAGAAACCGAAATTGGCAGCCAGTGTCTGGTATTTCGCTTCATTGATCTGCGCGCGGGTTCTGCCGAAATCGAGCAGCAGATAATCCAGCTCGAGTTTCGGAAAGGCCGCCGCGCCATTGGATGTCAGATAGCCACGGCTCGACAGATAGTTCGGCAGAGGCAAGGCCATGCGCTGAAACCCGCCCATGGCGGAAAACGTGAGCTGGGGCAGCATTGCTGCGCGCGACATGCCAACACCGATCGCGGCCTGGCGTGCGGCCTCCCAGGCCACGCGTGTTCTTGGATTGTTGCGCTCGGCAAGATCGATCAGCTGCGGCAGGGACAGGGCGCGATCCTGATTCTCCGGTAAAACCATGCCGGGATGATCGGGACGCGTCATCAGGGCGGACGTATTCCCACCCGCATTTACCCCGTCAGATCCGGCAGTAAAGGAAGGGGAACGTATGCTGGCAGGCAGGCTCAACCCGGTGGATTTATGCGGATGCCATGCCCGGTCCGCGCGTTCCGGCGCAAGGTCGCGTGTATCGTTGCATCCTGACAGAATGAGGCCTGCAGCGATCAGGGGAAGAGACAGTCTCGTCATCGGGGAAATCCGGCTTTTCTTGAAATACATCAGGCTGCTTCTGCCTCGTCCTGCGCCTCGGGGTCGTAGCGCTGTATGATCTGTCGCAGGCGCGTATCGAGAATGGCGAACCAGGCCGCGCGTTGCGGGTCGTGTTTCAGCTCAGGGGGCGGTGGCAGCATGGCCTGAAGTTCCTCTCCCCGTCGCCCATCATCGAGCCATGAGGCAAAATCGCCCAGCCAGGTCCTGAGGGACTGGACATGATCGAGCGCCGCCGGATCGGGCGGATGCCTCACATCGGAAATCACGGCAACAGGGATGGAGAGCATCTGGATATCGGTCACAAGCTTGCCTGTGATATCCGGAATGAAACGCGACGCTTTCAGACGTTCTTCCTCGAAAGGTGCGTTCATCAGCGAGGTGCGTGTCGCCGCTATGGCGCGACCGAATTTCTCGCGCTCGACTTCCTGCCCGACATCGACTGCGGCCTCCGGATGGGCGCGCCTGATCACCACCAGTTCACCGAGCTGGCGCACGGCACCTGTCAGGAAGCGCCGGGCCACATTGGTCGTGCTGACGGGCCAGAGCAGAGCGGCCATCAGATAGACAATCACATTACCGATCAGAATGCCCACAACGCGATTACGCGCCGTCTCCATATCCAGCGTCGGCCCGTATCCCTGCAGAATGGTCATGAAATAGGCCATGGCGATCTGCACGCCGGCATAGGAAATGCGTTCGCTGCCACTCTTGATCCAGCCGGCAAAAAGCGCAACCGGTATCACGACGAGAATGAGATCGAAGCAATCGGTCAGGGCAGGCATGAGCGTGAGAATGGTGCCAATGCCGAAGAATGCGCCGATCATGGCCCCGATCACACGCAGCAGCATTTTATGGACACTGTCTCCCACCGTGCCCAGAGACACGAGAAAACAGGTCACGACACAGGTCTGGATTCCAGGCCAGGACGTAAAGCGTGTGATCGCGTAGCAAATGACAACCGACAGGGCGATGCGTATCGCAGCCTGCGGATAGGCCGGATTGGTAAAGGCATCCGGCTTGAAGAAATTCTGTGCTGCCGCCTTGATTTCCGGTGCGAAAGAGGCCGCCGTGGTTTCAGGCCGGATCAGCAGACCATGAATGATGGTCAGGCTGCGTATCAGTTCCAGAGCGATCGGATAGAGCTTCGGATCGTCACGAAAGGACTCTGCCTCCCGCTCGAGCACCGATGGATCGTAATCGAGCACGAGGGATCGATCGCCAGTATGGCTGAAAGCCGCAAAGAAACTTCTGAGGCTCGCCCCCGCCCTGTGCAGGAACACCTCGCCCGCCGGCTGGTAAAGCCGTGTCCAGGCGACCATGATCATGACCAGACGCGCCGTCGTGCGGATCATGGCCAGACCGACATGATGCTGCGACAGTTCAGGATGCAGCTTGATGCTCAGATCGTGGAACCGGCGCAGCAGGGCCACACCCTGTTCTGCAAGGCGCAGCACGGCGCCGGCCTCTTTCGTGTCGGGCCGACCTCCTGTCTCGCAAACCTGTGTCACGGCTTCGAACCGTGCCGCCAGACCGCCACGAAGCTGCATCAGCGGATCATGACCGGCAAGACGATTGGCAATCACCATGATGACCAGCGAGATCACGAACACGGCGCCGACCCAGAGCAGGACGTGCAGCATGGCCTCTTCAGGCGGCATGAACAGCGCATCGGGCATGGCGCTGTCGGTCGTATTGCCAATGAACCCGTCAAGCGAATAGCCGACCGTCTCCAGCATATCCGCGCTCATGGTCATATAGACGATCCAGAACAGCAGGATATTGGCCAGAGCCCCCATGGTCATGGCCTGCGAGAGAAAACCGGCGCCCAACGTCAGAAGCAGCATGAGCGGCAGTCTGAGCCCCGGCTCGGACAGGCTGGCCATCAGCAGAATAATGGTAAAGGCCGTTCCTGCCACGATCACCGCGCCGCCCATGACGGCGGTGCTGGTGTTGGAGGCGGCATCGTTGCCCGACAGGAAGAAACAGATAAAGACCAGCACGGGCAGATCGGGAATACGAAACGTCTCGCCAATCAGAATGGTCACGATCACCTGTGCGACGAGCAGCAGGGTATTGCGCATTCTGCCCGGTGCAGGGGCCATTTCCTTGCGCAGAAACGCAAAGGTGGAAGGCGGTTCGGGGCGCGTCAGACGCAGCGCCGTGCCGAGCGCCCGCTGCGCACCGCTCATCGCATCACAACCACAACGACTGTGGCACCGATACGCATCAGATCGGTCGGCGGATTGTCGAGCCTGATACGAACGGGAAAGCGCTGGGCAATACGCACCCAGTTCAGCGTGCGCGGGACTTTGGGCAGACCATTGGCGCTCATGCCTTCATCGGGAACGACACCGGCATTGAGGCTTTCGAGCGTGCCCGTGATGGGGGTGCCGGGCTGGGCCATGGCATAGACCTTGACCTTCTGTCCGGGCACGAGCCCTGTCAGCTGCGTCTCGCGGAAATTGGCGATGGCCCACCATGTCTCGTCATTGACGAGCGTGAAGACAGGCTTGCCTGTCGTGGCGTATTCGCCCGCCGAAATGGTCAGATCTGTCACGATACCATCGCAGGGCGCCCTGACCGTCGTCAGGCGAAGATCGCGCTCGGCTTCACGCAGGACTGCCTGCGCTGCGGCAAGATCGGCGCGCAGGGGGGCAACGCTGCGCACGGCCTGACGGGCTGCAACCGCAGATTGCAGAGCGGACTGCAGACCGGCCTCCGCACTTCTCGTCTCGGCGCGTGCCTGGTCCAGGGCTTCTCTGGTCACGAATCCCTGTTTTTCGAGCGGCGTCAGGCGCGCCTGTGTCGCCTGAGCCAGCGTCAGACGGGCGCGAGCACTCGTTACGGAGCTTGCTTCAGCCCCTGCATGCGAGACCTGAGAACTGACCTGATTGGTCTGCACGTCGATCTGGGCCTGGAGCCCCTCGACCTGCGCCCGCGCCTGCTGCACCCGGTAGGTGTAAGGCTCGGGATCGATCACATAGAGGATCTGCCCGCGCTTGACCTGCTGGTTGTCACGAACGGGCAGGGAAACGATCCTGCCGCTGACCTCAGGAGCCAGATGCACGATATTGGCTGCAATATAGGCATCTTCCGTCCTCGGTCGGCTATGGAGCCGGTCCAGAACGAAAACGCCGAAAATCGCGCAGGCCGCGAGAGAAAGAACCAGAAGCGAAATGCCGCCGATGCGGGAGGGAAGAGAGCGCATGGACATCGCCTAGTGACCGAAGAACACGAGCCAGACCAGAAAGGTCACGGCAACCAGAAACGCAAGATAGGTCAGTATCGGCGCTGGCACGGATTGCTGCATGCCGAGCATCCCGACCACGGCGCGAAGCGAGGAGGCCGCGACAGCACCTATGGCGGCACACAGCATCCATGACGGGAAAAACGAGCCCAGCACGTCCTGCAAAGGAGCACGCGTACAGCCACCCAGCGCCAGAGCAGCCAGAAAGGGAGAAAATCGCAGTAAACCGTTATGCCACCGGGGCAGACTGGAGATAACACGCATGAAAGGCTCGTCAGGATCGCGGAGAAGGCGCGCAGAGTGCAGATTTATAGTTTACATATCAACTAAAATCTTGAGGTTATGTAATGTTTGTGAGCCGACTGTAGAAATATCCCATCAGCAAGACAGGAGAAACTACGCAATTACTGCTATCAGCAATCGTTGAAACCGGATTTTCTGAGGGAAGATGGTGGAGCCAATCGGAATCGAACCGACGACCTCCTGAATGCCATTCAGGCGCTCTCCCAACTGAGCTATGGCCCCGCCGTATCTAGACCGGCCTCTTGGGTCAGGCCAGTGGCGCGGGTATAGCGGGGGGCCAGTCGCCTGACAAGCCCCCAAAACAGTATTTTTTCGCTACGCCGCAATCGCCCCCAGATCGCGCAGGACAGACAGCAATGGCAGGCGCGGCAGGCCAAGTATCGCATCGTGATCGCCATCGATCCTGTCGAACAGCTGTACACCCCGCCCTTCGAGCCTGTACGCCCCGACACAGGAGAGAAGCGCGTCACCTTCTGCCTCTATATAAGCATCGAGAAAGGCGTCACTGAACTGGCGCATCCTCAGCGCGGGCGTTGCGCAATGCTCCCAGAGCTTCTCGCCGTTTCTGTACAGCACGGTTGCCGTCTGAAGATGATGCGTACGCCCCCGCAGAAAAAGCAGTTGTTCACGTATCGCGAGACGGCTGTCCGGCTTGTCGAAACCAATGCCATCGCAGTCCAGAATCTGGTCTGCGGCGATAACGAAATCGGCGCTCGTGAATCGCTGATTCCTGAAAAACTCTAGGGATTTGGCATTTGCGAGCGCCAGTGCGATGTCGCTCTGAGCCGCATTTTCAGCCCGCATACGGTCTCGCAGTACGGCCTCGTCCAGCGCCACCGGGCAGGACACCACCTCAAGCCCTGCATCGCGCAGCAAACCAAGCCGCGCCTTTGATCCACTGGCCAGTACAAGCCTTGTCCGACCGGGATTCGTATGCGCCGACTCCATGGCGAGTCTCCTTTGGAAACAGGGGTGAATGAGTACCGTCAGTACTGGGGTACATGGGGATTGTACGAGGTTTCAGGAGAAGGCGTACCGAGTACCGTGGATTGTACTTTTTCTGGCGATACCAGTGGGTTGTACACAGGCCTTCTGTGGGTATTTCGGGATAACTCACGCAAACGCCTCTAACCAAAGGCTTTATCGTTTGTACACAGTGTTGGTAAGTCGGGGTACGTTTTCGGAAAGATGGGTACCCCGTCATCCACAGGGATCAACCTATCCGACAGGATATCTATCTTTTTTCTTTTATGGTTATTGGTCGGTATGGATAGCGAAATCTCCCCTCGGCCCGTGCCTGCAAAACCGCTCCTGCGCGTCCTCCATGGAGAGGCCGTCTGGCCACCTCCAGTCTGGCTCATGCGTCAGGCCGGGCGTTACCTTCCCGAGTTCCGGGCCGAGCGTGCCAAGGCCGACTTCCTGACACGCTGTACCACCCCTGACATTGCAGCCGAGCTGACCCTTCAGCCCATACGGCGCTACGCCATGGATGGTGCCATTCTGTTTTCCGACATCCTGGTCCTGCCCTGGGCCATGGGTCAGGATCTGAAATTCATCGAAGGACGCGGCCCTGTCATGGAGCCGATCCGCAACAGGGCGGCACTCGATGCCCTGTCTCCTGCCCGCGTAGCCGAAACCGTCGCACCGATCCAGGAAACATTGCGTATCCTGGCCCGTGAACTGCCACAGCCCACCACGCTTCTGGGTTTTGCTGGCAGTCCGTTCACCGTGTCCTGCTACATGGTCGATGGCGGCAGTTCGCGTGAATTCGGGGTGACGCGTGCCATGGCCCTGCAGGATCCGGCGCTTTACGGCGATCTTATCGCCCTGCTGACACAGGCCACGACAGATATGCTGATCGGCCAGATCGATGCAGGTGCCGAAGCCGTCATGCTGTTCGACAGCTGGGCCGGTCTTCTGCCGCCATCGCAGTTCCGCAAGCATGTGATCGCGCCGACACGTGCCATCGTCGAGGGGATTCGTGCCGCCCGTCCCGGCGTGAAGATCATCGGTTTTCCCCGTCTCGCCGGGTTGATGGCCATCGAATATGCCCGCGAGACCGGTGTGGATGCGCTGGCCTGCGATACCTCGGTCGATATGGCCCAGATGGCAGCCCTGTGCCCCTCGACACTGGCGCTCCAGGGCAATCTCGATCCGATCATTCTGCGTAATGGCGGTCAAAGCCTGATCGATGAAGCCCACACTATCCGCAATGCGCTCAAGGGGCGGCCTCATGTGTTCAATCTCGGCCATGGTGTCATGCCCGATACCCCGCCCGAGCATGTCGGCGCGCTGGTCGACGCCGTGCGCGATATCGGCTGATATCCGCTCATGACGACTCCGATCCCCTCGGCGCTTTCAGCTTCCGGTCGGCTGCGTCTCGTGATCTTCGATTGCGATGGCGTACTGATCGACAGCGAAGGGCCATCCTGCCGCCTCGTCGCCCGTTCCGCGCGTGAACACGGTATCGCCCTGAGCGATGAGGAAGCCCTGCATCGTTTTGCCGGCAAGGCACTTGGTCAGGTGAAAAAAGAGCTTGAAGCCGAGACGGGGATCGATCTGGGTGACGATTACGTCGCCGTCATGCAGAACAGGCTTGTCGATCTGATGCGTGAAGAAGCAGCCCCTGTCGAAGGCGCAGGGGCCATGCTTGCAGCTGTGAAGGCTCTGGGTATTCCGTTCAGGGTCGGGTCCAATTCCTCCTGGCCCGAAATGGAGGTGAAATTCGCCCGTGTCGGATTCGCCCCGTTCTTTCCGCGCGATCGTGTGCATTCGGCGCGCGACATGATGCGTCCCAAGCCTGATCCCTATGTGTTTGAGCATGCCGCCCAACAGGAAAGCGTTCCTCCTTCCTGCTGTGTCGTGATCGAGGATTCCGATACGGGTGTCCGTGCGGCGCATGATGCCGGCATGGCCTGTATCCTTCTGCGTCCGGAAGGTCCGTTGCCAGAAACCGTGTGGCCCGGACTGCATCGCATTGCCCATCTGGACGAACTTGCCCCACTCCTGACCCGCATACTCAGGGAGCAGTCATCATGAGCGGTCTTCTTCCGTGGTTTTCCTGGCTCAAGGTGCTCCATATTCTGGCCTTTACGTCATGGATGGCCGGAAATTTCTATCTGCCTCGTCTGTTCGTCTATCATTCCCAGGTTGCGCCCGGCACAGCGGAAAGCGCACGTTTCCAGATCATGGAGCGCCGCCTCCTGCGTGCGATCATGACACCGGCCATGATCGCGACACTGCTTTCCGGCGGTCTCATGGCGTCTCTTCCCGGTGTGATCGACTGGTCGGCACCCTGGTGGTGGATCAAGCTTGTCACTGTGCTGCTTCTCTGCGGTTTCCACGGGTTCTGCGCCCGCTGGCGTCGTGAATTCGCAGAGGACCGGCGTCTGCATCAGGAGCGTTTCTATCGTATCGCCAATGAAGTGCCGACGTTGCTGATGATCGTTATTGTCATCATGATCGTGGTGCGGCCTTTCTCCGGGTAAACTACCCGGCGCGCCCTGGCCTATGCCTGCGAAGAAGCTTACCCCTGCATTCCCGTCTGATCATCAGGCAGGTGTCCAGAGGATAATCGTTCTTCTGGTGGGGATCGGGGCAAAGCCCCGTCGAAGCTGAGACCGGAGAATCTCAGAAATGGCGGTAGAGAAATTCGCCATCGTGACCGGCCTCGGCGGCTTCCATGACCAGCGCATGCCGGTCTGAGCGGGCGCAGACAGGATCGGTTGCTGCGGCGTCTCCGGTCAAAGCGAGGGCCTGACAGCGACAACCGCCCCAATCCACTTCCTTGAGGCTACAGGAGCGGCACGGCTCGGGCATCCAGTCCGTGCCGCGAAACAGGTTGAACAGGGGGGAGTCCTGCCAGATCGCGCCGAGGGAATCCGTTGCGACGCTGGGGAAAATGACGTTCGGAATGGTTTCGGCAGCGTGGCAGGGCAGAACCTTGCCTGATGGGGTGATGTTGACGAAACGCTGGCCCCAGCCACCCATGCAGGGCTTGGGCTGGTCGGCGTGATAATCCGGGGTGACGTAATCGATCGCGAGACTGTTCCCGAAACGGGCGCGGGCTTTTACCACGGCATCGGTCGAGGCTTCGAGCTGGGCCGCAGACGGCATGAGCAGATCGCGGTTTTTCAACCCCCAGCCGTAATACTGGGTATGGGCAATCTCGACACGCCCTGCACCGAGGTCATGGGCGAGGTCGAGCATGGCAGGCACACGCGCAACGTTTTCGCGATGCACCACGAAGTTCAGCGTAAGAGGAATGCCTCGCGCCTTGATGAGACGGGCCGCATTAAGTTTTTTTGCCTGTGCGCCGCGTAGCCCGCCAATGCGTTCTGCACCCTCTTCCTCGACATCCTGAAAGGAGAGCTGGATATGATCGAGTCCGGCCTCATCGAGCGCGGCCAGCGTGGTTTCCGTGATGAGCACGCCGGAGGTGATGAGATTGGTGTAGAGATTGAGCGACGAAGCGTGACGCACCAGTTCGGGCAGGTCGTTGCGCGCCATGGGTTCACCGCCGGAAAAGTGAACCTGCAACACCCCAAGGGCAGCCGCTTCGTCCAGCACGCGCACCCAGTCGGCCGTCGAAAGCTCCGATGCCCGTCGTTCCAGATCGATCGGATTGGAACAATAGGGACAGGAAAGCGGACAGCGATGAGTCAGCTCGGCCAGCAAACTCATGGGCGGGGGCACGAGACTCATAATTCTGGCCCTTCTGATTCTGGTCCTTCGGAGCTGCGGACAGTCTGATCGGGCTCTTGCCGGTCGAATACATCTGCGCTGGGCATCTTCCGGTCGAGCACCTTCTGGTCGAGCAGGGAGGCCAGAAGGGTCTGCACATCGGTAGCAATCGTGTCGCGCGGAGCCTGATAGGTCTCGGCAAGCGTATCGATGATTGTACCGAGCGGGCGCGAGCCATCGACAAGACGCAATATCGCAGCGGCTACCGGATCGGCAATGAACGCTTTTTCAGGCGCCTGAATAAGCCAGACATCGCGCACGCGGTCATGCTGAAGCCGATGACCGCGTGTAAATTTCAGAACGCTGCTTTCCGAAACGCTCACGCGCTGAAGGCCTCGGGCGTATGAGCGCCTGCAAATGCGCCGGGGGCCGGGTGGCCTTCCATATACACGTGCTGAAGCGCGTCGAGCATGGTCCAGAGCACGTTGCACTTGAAAATCAGCGCATCGATGACTTCCTTCTGGCGCTCGGCAGTGCGGGCATGTTCCTTGACATAGGCCAGTGCAAAATCGGAATCCCGCGGGGCTTGGGTCAGGCGCGGTGCGAAATAGGCGAGGGTCTCTTCAGAAATGAAGTCATAATGGCGCAGCATGCCGGAGACGCGCTCGCTGATAATGGTCGGCGAGAACAGCTCTGTCAGCGATGAGGCGACGGCAGCCAGAACAGAGCGATCGCGCACGTAATGCACATAGGCTTCGACAGCAAAACCCGTCGCGGGCAGCATGCCCTGCAGGCTTTCGACATAATCGCGCGACAGTCCAAGACCGTCCGTCAGTTTCAGCCAGCGCGCAATACCGCCTGTGCCGGGTTCGGTGCCGTCATGATCCTCAAGGCGGCGGCGCCATTCGCGACGCAGCTCTGCTGTCGGCAGGCGGGCGAGCAGCGTGGCATCCTTCACCGGGATGGAGGCCTGATAATAATAGCGGTTGAGAGCCCAGGCCTGAACCTGCGTGCGGTTGAGCTTGCCGTCATGCAGGGCACGATGGAACGCATGACGGTTGTGATAGCGCTCGGCACCGATTTCACGCAGGCGGGCTTCAAGGGCGTCGGGGGACAGAACCGTCATGAATGATCTCCAAATGTCAGGCGCAGGCCGTCTTCGCCGATCGTCCAGCCTGCCTCTTCTGCCGTCCGGCGCTCCGGCGAGTCCGGAATCAGGACGGGATTCGAGTTGTTGATATGAATGAAGATACGATGGATCGGTGCATCGTGAAGGGTTGCGATGATGCCCTGTGGGCCTGACATCGAGATATGACCCATACGCAGACCGGTTTTGGGGCTCAGACCGGCACGGATCATCTCGTCATCGCGCCAGAGCGTGCCTTCCATGAATAGGGCATCGGCGCGACGGATACGCTCGCGTATGGCAGGGGTAAGATCGGCACAGGCTGGCAGGAAGACCATGCTGTGCTGCCCATCCGAAATTTCCAGCCCGATGGTTTCGCCCTTCTGGCTCGGCAGATGCTCGGCATAGAGCGGGGCCTTTCCCGGCACATCGAAGGCTCTCAGCGTAAGCCCGGATGCTGTTCCATCCTTGTTGGGCAGGGCGACAGGGTGCTCTTCATCCAGAAACAGGCGCGGCACGATCTCGCGATTGACGGACTCGAAAATCGGATTGGCATCGAGCTGTGCCAGCGTGGCAGCAGTGCCATAGAGATTGAATGGCTCGCGTTCACGCAGGGTCAGAAGTCCGGTGATGGAGTCGATCTCGCCATTGGTCAGGATTACCCCCTGTATGGGTGTCGAACGCACGGCATCTCGCGCATGGAGCTCCGGCGTTGCCAGAATCTGTGCGCGCAGATCGGGGGAGGCATTGAGCAAAAACCAGTTCCTGCCATCGCCACTGACAGCGAGCGAGGCCTGGCTGCGGGAAGGGATCTTGCCTTCACGGGCAGCGCGACATGCAGGGGCGTTTGAATTCCATTGTGGAAATCCACCCCCTGCGCCACTGCCGAGAACGATGATATCGAGCATGGTCAGGATCGGTCTGTTTGTGATCGGTCTATGGAAAGGCTTTCAGCCCGGCCAGAAACGACAACAGCCGCACATGGGGTGCGGCTGTTGCGTGTAGACGGTCCGGTGAAGAACTTACTTCTTCTGGCCGCAGACATAGGAGTTGATTTCGGCGCCGAGCGGAATTTCGGTAACCTTAGGTGTGTTCCAGGCCATGACGATATCCTTCAATGAGACAATGTGCTGAGACAGCTTAAAGATAGAACCTGAAAATGGGTTGCAAGCCAACGTGATTCAACCCAATTAAATGTAACGTGCATCACGTTGATGGCAACGTTTATGGTCCCGGGCTGTTGATCGGTGGTCATGACGGCATCTTGTTCACGCCGCAACCGCCTTCAGGAAAGATACGCCCGCCATGTCAGACCCGTCTCTGACTTCGGAAACAGCACAGCCTGAACACGGACACACGGGTAGACCGCTGCATGATGAGCCGCTCCGGCGTGGCACGTCGAAAGACAGAAAGCCGCAGATCATGCCCGAAGGCAACGATATTGGCGGAAAAGGCGAGGGACTTCAGGCCGGCATCATACGCAAGGCCATGCTGCGACACAGCCTGAGCGTGCGCGATGTCTGTATCCTGATCCTGTCTCTGCTTGCTGTCTTCTACACGCTGTATTTCGCTGCCGATATCGTTCTGCCCTTCGTGTTTGCCATGGTGGTCAATCTGCTCATGATCGGGCCGATGCGTTTTCTGCATGGCAGGCTGCGCATTCCAAAGCCCATCTCGGCCCTGCTGCTGATCATTGCCATGTTCCTGATCGTGGTCTGTATCGGCACAGCCATTTCCGTGCCTGCCGCCGCGTGGCTGACCAAGGTTCCGCAAAGCCTGCCCGCACTCCAGCAGAAACTCGCCTTTCTTCAGGGGCCAATCGACTCCATACAGCGTGGCTACCTGCGTGTGGTCTCCATGATGAACAGCAGTCCGCATCATCATGTCAGTGTTTCGGCTGCCGCAGCCTCGTCGGGGTCGAGCGGAGCCGAAACACTGCGTGTCTGGGGTTCGTCATTCCTGATAGGCACGCGCGCCTTCGTCGGCGAGTTCTTCACCATGCTGCTGATGCTGTTCTTCCTGATGACCGAGGGAGACAGTCTGCTCAGGCGTATTGTCGAGATCATGCCGACCTATGCCGATAAACGACGCATGGTGCAGATCACGACGCAGATAGAGCGCAATGTGTCGCTTTATCTGGCGACCATCACCATCATGAATCTTCTGGTCGGTCTGCTCAATCTGCTGCAATGCTGGCTGACCGGCATGCCCAACCCGCTTTTGTGGGGCGTGCTGGCCTTCCTGCTCAATTATGTGCCGATCATCGGACCGCTCACCGGTGTGGTCGTCTATTTCTGCGTGGCGCTCATCAGCTTTCCCTCTTTCCTGATGTCGCTGCTGCCGCCGGCCATCTATCTGTGCATCCATATCCTTGAGGGGGAGACGATCACCCCCATGCTTCTGGCCAAGCGATTTACGCTCAACCCGGTGCTTGTCATGGCCTCGCTGCTCTTCTGGGACTGGATGTGGGGCATCGGTGGCGCGTTTCTTTCCGTGCCCATGCTCGCCGTGTTCAAGATCTTCTGCGATCATATCGGCGCCCTGACACCGATAGGCCATGTGCTTGGCGGCCCGGTCCGCCCAAGGTCGTTGCGCACGCTTGGACCTGAGGTCAAACCGGACATGCCAGGCTGAAATATACCGGGCTGAACCGGTCGGTCAGAGCATTGTTACGGTTAAACTAGCGATAACAGGGCGTATGACATGAAATTATCATGCGTTCTTTTGTGCAAAACTCTATTAAAAGGCGGTTTCGACCGTTTGCGACCGCTAGCGGGAAGAATGTCGTTCAGCTAAAGGCTTTGCGACAAACTGTTTCAATGCCCGCTGAGCCGAGGTTTCGATGCGCTCCCATGACGGACTTGCCTGACCATGCAGGCACCTCCTCTTCGCCGCCTGGGTCTGGCTGCGATCCTCGCTATTGTGCTGCTCGGGGTCGTTATCGCGATCGTTCATGAGCATGCTGGCCCGCGAGCCGGTCGTCCGGTCAACCAGCTCACACGTGAGAACGGCATGGTCATCGTAACGGATGACTCTCCGCTCATGAAACGTCTTCATGTCGATACGGTAAAGACCAGTGTGCTGGCGCACGGTCTGCGCGTGCCCGGCACGGTGCAGGCCGAGCCGCGACGCAGCATCAATATTCTGACGCCGGTTACCGGTCATGTTGTCAGGACCGATCTGCAGCCGGGCCAGATCGTGCACAAGGGCGATGTCCTTGCTGTTCTGGCCTCCGGAGATCTCGATCAGGCTTATGCCGATCTGCTGAAGGCACGCGCGCAGGAAACGTATCAGGAGCGTGTGGTCAAACGCGCCCAGGACGTTCTGGCCATTGGCGGTAATGCACGCAAGGATCTGGACTCCGCCAGCAACGATTTGGCCCAGGCCCGTGCCGAACGCCAGCGTGCAGAGCGCCGTCTTGAATCGCTTAATAGCCGCACCGATCAGGATGGCGAGGGGCTGGTGAGGCTCGTAGCCCCTGTCGATGGGCTTATTGCAAGCACGACACTCGCACCGGGTGTGAACATTACGGATGCGACCGCAGTGCAGGCCGTTCTGCTCGATCTTGCGCAGGTCCAGATCGATGCTGAAATTCCCGAGGAGTCCCTCGGTATGGTGACAGTCGGCCAGCAGATGACCGCACAGATGATCGCGCTTCCGGGGCGTCACTGTACGGCACCCATCCAGTCTGTCGACCCGCAGCTTCATAACGACACACGTCGCATGGTTGCACATATCCTGTGCGACAATGCCGATGGTATGCTTCGCCCCAACATGTTTGCCGACGTCGAGATTGCCGTGCAGCAGCCCGATATGGTCATCATCCCCAAGACGGCGCTTCTGATGAATAACGACCGTCTGACTGTTTTCGTCCAGGATGGCGCACCCATGCATTTTCGCCGTCGCCCGGTCACGGTGAGCTATGACGAGGGTGAGACCGTGCGTGTTCTTTCCGGCCTGCAGAGCGGTGAGCACATCGTGACGCGTGGTGCCATTCTTCTCAATGATAACGACTGATCTGTCAGCGCCGCGAGTGAGAGCTTCCTGATCCGTGATTGCGACCCTGATTTCATGGTGCTTCGCGCGCCGTCATATCGTCTTTATCTGCGCTGTATTTCTGGCGCTCGCCGGGGGCTATGCCTGGCGTGTGCTGCCTGTCGAGGCCTATCCCGATCTGGGTGCGGTCAACGTGCAGGTAACGACACAGGTTTCAGGCCTCGCTGCCGAAGAAATGGAACAGCAGGTCACGGTACCGCTCGAACGCGCTCTGGCCGCTGTCCCTGGCGTGACCGAAAGCCGTTCCAGCAGCACGTTCGGCCTGTCCCTGATCACGCTTATCTTCCATGATGGTGTCGATGTCTTTACCGCGCGTCAGCTTGTGCTGGAACTGCTCGGCACAGCGAGCATGCCCGATGGCGTGACCCCGCAGCTCGGCCCTATTACCGGGCCGGCAGGCGAGATTTTCCGCTATACGCTGGAATCGGATTCGATGGATCTGATGCAGCTTTCGGATGTGCAGCGCTGGATTGTCATCCCCACGCTCCAGCGTGTGCCGGGTATCGTCAACGTCAATAATTTCGGTGGACTGACGCGCGAGTATCAGCTCGTCCTCAAGCCCGATGCCCTGCTGCGTTACGGTCTGAGCACCGATGACGTGGTCAATGCCATCAAGAACAACAATGCCAATGCCGCAGGTGGACGTATCACGCGCGGCGAGCAATCCTATATCGTGCGCGGCGTGGGCATGATCCACACGCTGGATGACATGAAGCGCATTGTCGTGGCGCAGCATAACGGCACGCCTGTGCTGCTGAGCGATCTGGGCCAGGTCCAGTTCGGCCACCAGATACGCGAGGGCATTCTGGGCAAGGACAACAATCCCGATACCATCGAGGGTATCGTGACCATGCTGTCCGGCGCCAATCCCTCGCTTGTTCTGGATAACGTGCATAGCGTGGTGAACGGTTTGCAGGAGCGACTCAAGCCGCTCGACGTGCGTCTGGTGCCCTATATCGACCGCGACAATCTGGTGAAGGCCACCACGCATAAGGTCGGTGAGACCATGGTCGAGGGTATCGGCCTCGTTCTGGTCATTCTGACCCTGTTCCTGGGCAGCCCGCGCAGCGCCGTGGTGACCGCCGTGACCATTCCGCTCGCACTGTCGACCGTTTTCGTGCTGATGCATTTCTTCGGCATGTCGGCCAATCTGTTTTCGCTGGGCGCCATCGATTTCGGCGTGATCGTGGATGGGGCCATCGTGATTACCGAGGCGATCCTGCGTCTGCGCGAGGAATCGCCAGAAGCCACGCTGACCAGTACGGAAGTGCTGAGCGTGGCGCGTATTGCCGGACGCTCGATCTTCTCCTCGACGCTCATCATCATTGTCGCCTATTCGCCGCTCTTCGCTTTCGAGGGGAGCGAGGGCAAGCTGTTCCGTCCCATGGCTTATACGGTCAGCTTCGCGCTGATCGGCGCGCTGGCCTGTTCGCTCTGCCTGATCCCGACGCTGAGCTATCTGGCCCTGCACAGACCAAAACGCATCTGGCACAATACCCCGCTCGAAGCCCTTCATCGTGCCTATGAGCGCGGGCTCAACCATATGCTTGCGCGCCCGCTCGTCACTTATATCGGTGGTGGCGTGGCGCTGCTGTCTGTGGTCGTTCTGGGAGCGACGGTCGGTCGCGAATTCCTGCCCGATCTGGATGAGGGCGCACTCTGGCTGCAGGTGCAGCTGCCCACCGGTATTTCCCTCGATGAAGGCAGCCGTATCGCCAGTGAAGTGCGTTCGGCTGTGCGTGAATTCCCCGAAACGTCCTATGCCATTACCCAGCTCGGCCGTAACGATGACGGTACCGATCCCTGGACATTTTCGCATATCGAAATGCCGGTCGGGCTCAAACCCTACGATCAATGGGCCAGCGGCGAGACCAAGGCCCAGTTCATTGCACGCCTGCGCGAGCGTCTCTCCCAGATTCCCGGAATCAGCTTCGGGATCAGCCAGCCGATTCAGGATGGCATGAACGATCTGGTTGGCGGCGCCCACTCGCCGCTGGTGCTGCGCGTCTATGGCAATGATTTCCACGAACTGCGCCGTATTGGCCGTCAGATCGTGAGCATTCTGCATGATGTGCCCGGTACGACCGATGCGTCGATCTTCCAGGAGCCGCAGATTCCACAGCTCATGGTGACGCCAAGACGCGAGCTGGCCGCACGTTATGGCATTAACGTGTCCGATATCAGCACCGTGGTGCAGAACGCGATCGGCGATGGCGCGATCACACAGGTCTACGTGGAAGACCGCGTTTACAACGCAACGCTTCATGTCGGCGCACATGATCTGACCGATCTGGCATCGATACGCGCGCTTCCGCTGCGGTCGACCGATGGGGCGCCTGTGACACTATCGGAAGTGGCGGATGTCGGGCTGCATATGGGCGAGAGCAATATCGCCCATGAAATGGGCGAGCGTCAGATCACCATTCGTGTCGATAATGGCCAGCGCCCTCTGTCGCAGTATCTGGAAGATGCACAAAAGCGGATTGCCTCGCAGGTTCATTTCGACCCGCGCAAATATCGCCTGCAATGGGCTGGCAGTTTCGAGCAGGAGCAGCGTGCGCAGGCCCGTCTGGGTGTAGCGCTGCTGGTGATGTTCGCCGTCATGCTGCTGCTGCTGTTCATGGAATTCGGCACCTTCCGTCATGCCGTGCTGGTGCTCAGCGTCGTGCCGCTGGCCACGCTGGGTGGGCTGATCGCGCTTCATCTGCGTGGCGAGACGCTCAATATTGCCACCGCTGTCGGCTTTATCGCGCTGTTCGGCGTGGCGGTGCAGAACGGCATTATCATGATTGCGGCCATCAACCGTCATCATCGTGCGGGTCTGAGCATTCATGATTCCGTGCTGGCGGGTGCCGCAGAGCGTTTCCGTCCCGTGCTCATGACCGCCACCGTTGCCAGCGCTGGCATGCTGCCTGCTGCTCTTGCCACAGGTGTCGGCACCGATGTGCAGCGCGGTCTGGCCACTGTCGTCGTGGGTGGTCTGGGTATTGCAACCTTGCTGACCCTGTTCGTTCTGCCCGTGTTTTTCTTCGAGCTCGAGCATTACATCGAACGCCGCAAGGCGCGCCGTTCGGGAGGTGTGTCATGAAACGCCGTGTGCTTCTGACCTGCGCCGCCGGTCTGACCCTGTCGGGCTGTGCCATCGGGCCGAATTTCCATCGTCCCGACATGCTCAAAAGCAGCGCCTATCAGAGCCATGCCCTGCCTGCCGCCATTCATGGCACGGCCGATAGCGGATCGGCTGGCGCCGCCCAGACCCTGTCGCGCGGGGCCGATCTGTCGGGAGAGTGGTGGAAGGCATTTGGCGTACCGCAGCTCGATGGACTTGTGGCGCGTGCGCTGAAGAACAACCCGTCTCTCCAGTCGGCTCAGGCAGCGCTCAAGGCGGCCTATGAACAGACCAAGGTGGCCGGGGCTCCCTTGCTGCCGAGTATCTCGGCCTCGTTCAACCCGACACGCAACAAGACCTCCAAGGCCTTGTCGCCCGTGCCGGGCAATAACGAGATGCTCTATAACCTGCATACGTTGCAGCTGAATATTTCCTACCAGCCCGATCTGTGGGGGGGCTTGCGTCGTCAGGTCGAAAATCAGGCTGCGCAGGCAGAGATGCAACGCTTTCAGCTGGTGGCGACAACCAACACGCTGATCAATACGCTGATCGTCGGGCTCATCACCCAGTCGAGCCTCAATGCCCAGATTGTGGCAGCAGAAGACATTATTGCCAATCAGCAGAAGCTTCTGGGCGTGATGGAAAAGCAGTTCCGTCTTGGCGATATTTCCGAAGCCCAGCTTCTGGCCCAGAAAGCGGCGCTCACACAGGCGCAGGCCATTCTGCCACCTTTGCATTTACAGGCCGAGCAGGCACATGACCAGATTGCCGCCCTTGTCGGCACGACACCGGACGAAATGCTGCCCGAAATCCCGCTGGAAGCCTATCGTCTGCCTGCTACCCTGCCTGTCAGTCTGCCCAGTGCCCTTCTGGTCCAGCGGCCCGACATCCGTGCTGCCGAAGCGCAGATGCATAGTGCCAGCGCGCAGGTGGGTGTCGCGATTGCCAATCGTCTGCCGAACGTGCAGCTTTCTGCCACGCCGGGTCAGGCCATCAATGCCATGAGCCAGTTCTTCACGCCCGGCTATGGCAACTGGTCGATCGGCGCCATGGTAGCCCAGCCGATTTTCCAGGGGTTCGAGCTGATGCATCTGGAGCGTCAGGCACGCGATAATCTTCTGGCGGCGACCGAGCAGTACAAGAATACCGTGCTGACCTCGATGCAGAACGTGGCCGATACGCTGCATGCGCTTCAGGACGATTCCGATGCTCTGACCATCAGCGCCGCCAATGAAGATGCCGCCGTACGCAGCCTGCGTATTTCGCAAAGCCAGATGTCCTATGGCGATATCAGCCCGGTATTGCTGCAGGCTGCAGTACAGATCGAGCTTGAGGCGCGCCTCACCCTGATCCAGGCCAAGGCCACGAGATTTACCGATAGTGTGGCCCTGTTTCAGGCTCTGGGGGGAGGGTGGTGGCATCGTAACGATACCGCTATGAAGATTCCCTCGACAGACTGGCACGCGGCGTTCTGACCCGGTTCGGATCTCCGTGCGCCCGGCGCGCATCAGGAGATCCGACGCTTATGAGATTCCCCCGCTCTTCACGCCTCGCCCTGATGGGGCTTGGCTGTCTTCTTGCCTCGACCACGGCGCTTGCAGCCCCTGCTGCCTCGTCGGACAACAGGGCGGCTGCCGCGTTCGATCGTCTTCTGGATGAGGAATGGCAGTATCAGCTGAAAAACGCGCCAGAACTCGCCACGTCGATTGGCGATTACCGCTATAACGACCGCTGGAGCGATCTGTCCCTCGCTCATATCCAGGCCTCCGTGCCGGTTCTTGCGGGCTTTCTGAAGAAGTTCGAGGCTATCGCGCCGGCCTCGCTCGACGATCAGCGCCAGATCAGCCGTGCCATGATCATCCAGCAGATCCAGGACACGCTCGAGGGGATCCGTCTCAAGACCTATGAGATGCCCATAGACCAGATGAACGGCGCCCAGCTGCAATATCCGGGCTTCGTGTCGAGCATTCCTTTCAATACGACAAGGCAGTACGAGGACTACCTTGCCCGTCTGCGCGCCATTCCCAAGGCGATCGATCAGGTGATCGCGCTTGCACGCCTTGGAGAAAAAGACGGATTGATGCCGCCGCGGTTCCTGCTTGAAAAGGCCGAGCAGCAGGTCGAGCAGATTGCCGCACCCGCCGGCGAGAAAAGCCCGTTTGGCGAACCCGTCACAAGATTCCCTGCTGCCGTTCCAGCTGCCGATCAGGCACGCCTGCGCAAGGCCATCCTGACGGCCATCGATCACGATGTACGACCGGCCTATCAGCGTCTCGCGACGTTCATGAAGCAGGGTTATACGGCCCATGGTCGCACGCAGGATGGCGTCTGGGCCCTTCCCGGTGGCGATGCGCTTTACCGCTATGACATTCGCACTCTGACCACCACCACCATGTCCCCGAAGGAAATTCATCAGCTCGGGCTCGATCAGGTGGCAAAGATCGAGGGTGAAATGGGTGAAATTGCCCATAAGCTCGGCTTTGCCGATCTGGCTGCCCTGCGCGCTTCGGTTGCGAGGGACCCCAAACTCTACGCCACTTCGCGCGAGCAGATCATCGATCTGTACCGCAAGTATATCGCACAGATGGAGCCCGCTCTCCCTCGCGATTTCGACAGGATCCCGACCACAAAGCTGGAGGTGCGTCCGGTCGAGCGTTACCGTGAAGCCGAGGCTGCCGGTGCCGAGTATCATCAGGGCACACCCGATGGCTCTCGTCCCGGTATCGTGTTCGTCAATACCGGCGATTACGCCAAGCGCGACATCTACACGATTGAAGATACAGCCTATCATGAGGGCGTACCGGGGCATCACTTCCAGATATCCACGGCACAATCCCTGCCACTGCCGCCTTTCCGCCAGCAGGGCTTCTATAACGCCTATATCGAAGGCTGGGCGCTGTACGCTGAGGGGCTTGGCAAGGAAATGGGGTTCTACAAGGATCTCTACAGCGATTACGGACGTCTGAATGGCGAGCTTCTGCGTGCCGATCGCCTTGTGCTCGATACCGGCGTGCATGACCTGCACTGGACACGTGCCCAGATGCTGGCGTTCTTCCATGCGCATCCGCCGACCAGCGAACCGGATATGCAGGCCGAGACAGACCGCTATATCGCCTGGCCCGGTCAGGCTCTGGGCTACATGCTCGGCCAGCAGACCATTCTGCGTCTGCGCGAAAAGGCAAAGACCGAACTGGGACCGAAATTCGATATCCGCAAGTTCCACGATGTCGTCCTCTCAGGCGGCGCTATGCCGCTGAACCTGCTTGCCGACCGGGTGGATGCCTGGATCAGTCAAGTGAAAGCCCGGAACTAGGCTTTCCGGGACAAGCGGGGTTCTGCCCCGCACCCGCCAGAGGACAGTCGTTCTCTGGTCACCTGCTCGATCCCGAAGGACCTTGTTCCTTTGCGGATCGAGCAGAGCCCTGAAACCTGCAGCCGGGGGCGAGGCAGATAAAAAAACTGCCATTCCGGATTTCAGTCGTTTCCAGTTCCCCCCGAACAGGGCAGGATCGGGGGGATATGTCATTGACTTCTTCCTCCCCCGGCGAGACGCCCCCGAAAGAGCACGATCTTCAGGAGCCTCTGCCCGAGGTCGATCTGAAGGCAACCCGAGCGGCACGTTTCGTGCATGGCAGCATTATGCGCCATGTTGTCGTCATGGCGGGAACTGGTGCCATCGGTCTGATGGCCGTCTTTGCGGTCGATCTGCTCAATTTCTGGTATGTCTCGCATCTGCACGATCCGGCCCTGACGGCTGCAATCGGCTTTGCCGCAGCACTCGGTTATGTACAGGTGGCGGTATCGATCGGTATGACGATCGGGCTCGGTGCCGTGATCGGCAGGATGATCGGCGCGCGTCGTGTCATCCGGGCCCGTCGCTTTGCATCGGCCTTTATGGTGGTGATGGTCGGCGTGGCTGCTGTGCTGGGATGTCTGACCGCTGTGCTGGCCTCGTTTCTTCTGGCTCTGCTCGGCGCCAGGGGGGAGGCGTTGCAACAGGCCACCGGCTTTCTGCATCTCGTTTCACCGGCTCTGCCTCTGGTCTGCTACGGCATGGCGCAATCCGCGCTGCTGCGCTGTGTGGGCGATGCACGACGATCGATGCAGGTGACGCTGGTCGGTGCCTTCGTTTCCGCCATTCTCGATCCGATCCTGATTTTCGGATTTCATATGGGCCTGACAGGGGCTGCGATCAGTACCATCATCTCGCGTGGAACGGTGGTGCTTTTCGGCTTCTTCAGCCTGCGCGATCACCGCATGCTCGAATGGCCGCGTTTATGGGCGATTGCGCCGGCTACGCGTCAGATCGGTGCTGTCGCCCTGCCTGCCATTGCGACCAATCTGGCAACGCCTGTCGGCGGGCTGTTTACCACACATTTCATGTCGCGTTTCGGGCTCGATGCCATTTCAGGACAGGCGACGATTGAGCGTATCGTGCCAGTGGCTTTCGCTTTCGTTTTTGCGCTGACAGGATCTGTCGGGCCGATCATGTCGCAAAATCTCGGCGCAGGTAAAAAGGATCGTGTGCGCGAAACGCTCTATGCATCGCTGAAGCTGACAGGCCTGTGCGTGTTGCTGACCTGGGCGATACTGGCAGCGTTCCATATGCCGATCCTGCATCTGTTCGCCTCGAAGGGCGTTGCCATCCGCATCGTGACACTCTTCTGCTGCTGGCTGGTGGCGAGCTATTTTTTCGTCGGATTGCTGTTCGTCTCCAACACGGCATTCAACAATCTGGGTCATCCGCTCTATTCGACCGGATTCAACTGGGGGCGGGCCACGCTTGGAACGATCCCCTTCGTCTGGATCGGGGCGCATTACGGCCCGATCGGTATTCTGATCGGACAATCGCTCGGCGTGGTGATTTTCGGGAGCGTTGCCGCATTGACGGCGTTCAGGGTGATCCGTCGCCTCTGAGCCAGCATATGTGGCGTCACACCTGATTTATCTGCGTGCCCGGTTGACTATAGCTCCAGGATAACAGTCTGTACGATGATGAATTATAGAATTGTATGGGACAATATAAATAATAAAAAATTATGAAATGTGCTATTTTGTTATTATAAAGAACATTACCACATGTAAATAAATATCAATTATAGAACTAAACAATTATACTGGACGTTTATTGAGTTATTACCATTATAATGTCATTCATTGTTAGAGAATGATTTGAATATTCCAATTTTCGAATGAAAAGTTTGTCATAGAAAAGCAATAGGACGACATATCAATGTGATTTGTTATATATGACGTCTTTCCATGATGCCCATTCACCTTGTAATCAGGGCGTATCGGTAGGAGATGACGGCACTAACTGTCGCTCCGGTAAAATGCTGTGACTGAGAGTAGCAATGCGAATATTGTTGACAGGTGGCTGTGGTTTCATCGGGTCTGCTGTGGTCAGGCATCTGATCCGTCAGACCGATCATGAGGTTCTCAATGTGGATTGCATGACTTATGCAGCCTCTGAAGAGACCGTGGGTGAGGTTGCTTCCGATCCGCGTTATCGCCATGCCGCCGTTAACATCGTCAATGGCGTCGAACTTTCGAAGCTGTTCGAGGAATACCGTCCCGATGCGGTGATGCATCTTGCGGCCGAGAGCCATGTCGATCGTTCGATCGACGGTCCGGGTGTATTCGTCGAGACGAACGTAACCGGCACCTATGCGCTTCTCGAAGCCGCACGCCGCTACTGGCAGACGCTCGATGCCGCAGCCCAGAAGGCATTTCGTTTCCATCACATCTCGACGGATGAGGTGTTCGGTCATCTCGAACTCGACGATCCGCCGTTCACCGAGACGACGCCCTACGATCCGCGTAGCCCGTATTCTGCTTCGAAAGCAGCCTCGGACCATCTGGTGCGCGCCTGGTATCATACCTACGGCCTGCCCACTTTCGTAACCAACACCACGAACAATTACGGCGTCTGGCACTTCCCTGAGAAGCTGATTCCGCTGGTGACGATCAACGCGCTTGAAGGCAAGGAATTGCCTGTTTACGGCAAGGGCGAGAATATCCGTGACTGGCTGTTTGTCGAGGATCACGCCGAGGCTCTGGTCAAGGCCGTCGAACAAGGACAGCCGGGCGAGACCTATGCCATTGGTGCCCGTCAGCCGCGTACCAATCTCGATGTGGTCAAGACCATCTGCGCCGTACTCGACGAGCTGTCGCCCGACCCGGCAGGGCCGCGCGAGCGTCTGATCCGCTTTGTGACGGATCGACCCGGCCATGATTTCCGCTACGAAATCGACCCCAGCCATGCCGAGAAGGCTCTGGACTGGAAGGCAAAGCACGATTTCGAAACGGGCATTCGCCGCACGGTCCAATGGTATCTCGATAACCGCAACTGGTGGGAAGGTATTCGCGCCCGCCGTTACACCGGACAGAGACTGGGAACAAAAGCATGAACGCCGTCACTGCATCCAAGCCGATGAAGGGCATTCTTCTTGCCGGTGGGTCTGGCACACGCCTGCATCCCATGACGCTCGCGACCTCGAAGCAGCTGCTTCCGGTCTATGACAAGCCGATGATCTATTATCCGCTGACCACGCTCATGCTGGCTGGCATTCAGGATATCATGATCATCTCCACGCCTCACGATCTGCCTCAGTTCAAGCGTCTGCTTGGCGACGGATCGCAGTTCGGTGTGCGTTTCGAGTATCGCGAGCAGCCTTCTCCCGACGGTCTGGCTCAGGCATTCCTGATTGCTGAAGACTGGATCGATGGCTCTCCCTGCGCTCTGGCGCTTGGCGACAACCTGATTTTTGCTGATCATCTGGGCGTTCTGCTGCGTGCAGCGGCTGCCCGCCCGGAAGGAGCGACGGTCTTCGCCTATCAGGTGCGTGACCCCGAGCGTTACGGCGTGGTCAGCTTCGATGAAAGCGGTCGTGCGCTCGGTATCGTCGAAAAGCCCACCGAACCTGAGTCCAACTGGGCCGTGACCGGTCTGTATTTCTACGATCATCGCGTTGTGGAATTCGCCAAGAAGGTGAAGCCGAGCCCGCGCGGTGAACTCGAAATCACCGATCTGAACCAGATGTATCTGGAAGAAGGCACGTTGCAGGTCGATCGTCTGGGACGAGGCTGCGCGTGGCTCGATGCCGGCATGCCGGATAGTCTGATGCAGGCCGGTCTGTTCGTTCAGACCATTCAGTCGCGTCAGGGCATGCTGGTTGGCTCACCGACCGAAGTGGCCTATCGTATGGGCTTCATCGATCGCGAACAGCTCATGGCTCAGGGCAAGGCCAAAGCGAAGACGGATCTTGGCCGCATGCTGCTGGAACTCGCAAACCAGACCCATTCGGGCAGGAACTAGGAGATACGCCATGAAAGTCGAACGTCTCGCCATTCCTGACGTCATCCTCGTCACGCCGCAGCGCTTCAGCGATTCGCGCGGGTTTTTCTCTGAGACCTATAACCATCAGAAGATGGTCGAAGCCGGAATCGACCTGACTTTCGTACAGGATAACCAGAGCCTTTCGGTACAGAAGGGCGTGGTACGCGGTCTGCATTGTCAGGTTGCCCCCTATGTGCAGGGCAAGCTGGTTCGTTGTACCAAAGGCGCGATCTGGGATGTGGCGATCGATGCCCGTACCGGTTCGCCAACCTACGGCAAATGGGTTGCAGCCGAACTTTCGGAAGAGAACTGGTCCCAGCTCTGGGTGCCTCCCGGCTTTCTGCATGGTTTTGTGACGCTGCAGGAAAACACAGAGGTGCAGTACAAATGCACATCGCTCTACGACAAGGCTTCGGAGCGCGCCGTGATCTGGAACTGTCCGCATCTCGCCATCGACTGGCCGATCAGCGCCGATGAGGTCGTTTTGTCCGACAAGGACAAGGTCGCGCCGCATTTCACTGAAGCCAAGGGGTGGTTCCAGTACTCATGAGCAAGACATCCGATAAACCGATACTGGTCACGGGTGGGCAGGGTCAGCTCGCCACGTCGCTCAGAAAGCTCGGTGGCGATCGAGTTGTTATCGTTGGTCGCCCTGAATTCGACCTTGCCAAGCCTGAGACGATAGCGGCCACGCTCGATCGCGTCAGGCCTGCGCTCGTCGTGAATGCTGCAGCCTGGACGGCAGTGGATCTGGCAGAGACTGAAATCGAAGGGGCAACGGCCGCCAACGAGACCGGTCCGGCCGAGCTGGCCCGTCTTTGTGCCGCTCAGGATATTCCGCTCATTCATGTCTCGACCGACTATGTCTATGCCGGTGACAAGGGCGCGCCCTATGTCGAGACCGATCCCGTCACACCGCAGACGGTCTATGGCCGCACCAAAGCGGCGGGCGAACAGGCCGTGCTCAAGGCCCAGCCACGCAGTATCGTACTGCGCACGGCCTGGGTCTATTCCGGGCATTGCAAGAATTTCGTGCGTACCATGGTCAATGCCGGGGCCAAGAACGCCCATCTGAAGGTGGTTGGCGACCAGTATGGCTGCCCGACCAACGCCGATGATCTGGCCAAGGCTATTCTTGACATAGCCGATCGGGTCGAAGCTGGCTGGCAGGACAGGTTTGCCGGGATCTATCATGCCTGTGGCACGGGCGAGACGAGCTGGCACGGTCTGGCCGTCGCGGCGCTTGAGGAGGCCACGCGTCATGGACAGGCCATGCCTGTGGAAGTGGCTGCGATCCGTACCGAGGACTGGCCGACCCCTGCCAAACGTCCGCAGGATTCCCGTCTCGATTGCAGCAAGCTCGAAACCGTTTTCGGGGTTCGCCTGCCTGAATGGCGCGATGGCGTCGCCCGCGCGGTGGACGAGCATTTCGCAACGCAAACGGCCTGAGCGTGACTGGCAGAAACAGGGCCCAGGCCACTCCACCGCGTCTCTACGCGGTCGGAGGGCGTGATACGGAGCGGGCGGCCTCGGTGCCGCCCGTTGCGATTCTGTTGTCTGTCTATAACGGCGAGGCTTTTCTCAACGAGCAGCTCGACAGTTTTCTCGCACAGACCGACAGCAACTGGTGTCTTTACTGGCGCGATGACGGATCGCAGGATGCTTCACGCGCGATCATGCTGTCATTCCAGGAACATCGCGGTCAGGGACGCTGTATCGAGATCGATGCTGAGATGGGTCATGCTGAGACCGCTAACATCGGTGTCGCGCGATCCTATGCGCTTCTGCTCGATGCGGCTCCTCGCGACGCCCTGATTGCCTTTGCCGATCAGGACGATGTCTGGCTCCCGGAAAAACTGCGCTGGGCACGGGAGAAACTGGCAGAGTGCTCCGGGTCGGCCCTTTACTGTGCACGACAGTTTCTGACCGATGAAAAACTGAAAGTGCAGGGACCTTCGCTTGCGCTCAGACGCATGCCGGATTTTCGCACGGCTCTGATCCAGAACCTCGCAACGGGACATACGATCGTACTCAATCCGGCTGCAGCGTCTCTCATACGGCCGGTTTTGCCCCCCCAAGGTGTATTGCATGACTGGTGGAGCTATGTGCTGGTGCTGGCTGCTGGCGGCACATTCGTTTTCGACGAGCGCTGCGTCACGCTCTATCGTCAGCATCGTCGTAATGCAGTCGGGGTCGAGCGTTCTCTCCTGACAAGAGGGCTGCGTGCACTGCGCCGCGGTCCTGCGGCGTTCATGGCTCTCCACGCCGCTCTTGTGTCTCGCCTAGCCGAACCGGAGTTACTGGTCGTTCTCACGCCGGATAACCGGGTGTTTCTGAGGCGTTTGCAGAACTGTCTGAGTGGCAGCGCGGTCACAAGACTGCGCTTCCTGCTTACAGAGCGCAGCTTCGTGCGCCAGCGTCTGGCCGAAACCTGGCTGTTCCGGCTCTGGTTCCTGTTCTATGGCAGCTCCAGCCCGAAAGCCTGACAGCTTTCGCGCATGAAATCGGGCGGTGCAGCCTGCGCCGTGACGCGTTCCTCGCTCAGGGCGAGGTCGAGCGAGCGGCTCATCAGATGCAACGGGGCTTTTCTCCCGCCATAGCGCGTGTCGCCCAGAATGGGGCAGCCGAGCAGGGCACAGTGGATACGTGCCTGATGGGTGCGCCCTGTCAGCAGCTCGAGTTCGAGCAGGCTATGGCCTTTGCCACGCGCCAGAACACGCCAGCGTGTCCGTGCGGTCTGCCCATCGGGATGGGTTTCCATATGCCATCCTTCCGGAGCGGTCTTTTTGCGCAAAGGCGCATCGACCAGCCCCTCGGAGTCCTGAGGACCGTTCTCCACGACAGCCCAGTAGGTCTTTCTGACCTTTCCCGATGCGAAAAGTGCCTGTGCTTCGACAAGCGCCTGTTTGCGCAGGGCGATCATCAGGCAGCCTGACGTGTCAGCGTCGAGACGATGCACCAGCCACGGTCCATCCTTGCGTCGTGACAACAGGGGGAACAGCGATTCGACCGAGTGCGTTGCCTTCGGGCCCGGATGCACCGGCAGGCCCGCGGGCTTGTCGATGACGACCAGTCGCGGGCTTTCATAGAGAAGGGGATAGGGAAAGCGGTCGATCATGACAGAAGTCCGGGCAGCGCACAGAATAGAGCACAGAATGGAGAGAGGAGCGGGGGAGGGAGGTCAGTCCTCTTCGCGCTGACGCCGGGCCAGAACCTCACGCTTGCCGACATGGTTGGCAGCGCTTACGATTCCTTCCTTTTCCATCTGCTCGATAATCTTGGCAGCACGGTTATAGCCGATCGACAGATGGCGCTGAATGAATGAGGTCGAAGCTTTCCCCTCGCGCGTTACGAGATCGACCGCCTGATCGAACAGGCTGGATTCAGCATCGTAATTGCCACCATTCATGCCATTGCCGCTCGACGATGCGCTTGCAGCCTCGTCCTCAAGGTTGGAGACGACCTCTTCGTTATAGACCGGCTCGCCCTTGCTACGCAGATCGGCAACCACATCCTCGACTTCGCTATCGGTCACGAAGGGACCATGGACACGCGTGATACGTGCCGCGCCCTGCATGTAGAGCATGTCACCCTGACCCAGAAGCTGTTCGGCCCCCTGCTCGCCAAGAATGGTGCGGCTGTCGAACTTGCTGATCACCTGGAAAGAAATACGTGTCGGGAAATTGGCCTTGATCGTGCCGGTAATCACATCGACCGAAGGACGCTGCGTGGCCATGATCACATGAATGCCGGCTGCGCGAGCCTTCTGCGCCAGACGCTGCACGGCAGCTTCGATTTCCTTGCCTGCCACCATCATCAGATCGGCCATTTCGTCGATCACGACCACGATATGCGGCATGGTTTCGAGCGCGAGCTGCTGCTCGTCGAACACGGGCTGCCCTGTTTCGGGGTCGAAGCCGGTCTGCACGCGACGTGTCACGAGCTCGCCCGTAGCACGTACCTGGCGCACACGCTGGTTGTAGCCTGTGATGTTGCGTACCTGCAGATGCGCCATGGAGCGATAACGCTTGTCCATCTCGCGCACGGTCCATTTGAGCGCAGCGACCGCCTTGTTCGGCTCGGTGACGACCGGCGTCAGCAGATGCGGAATACCGTCATAGATCGACAGTTCGAGAATTTTGGGATCGATCATGATCAGGCGGCACTCTTCCGGCGTCAGCCGGTAGAGCAGCGACAGGATCATGGCATTCACGCCGACAGATTTACCCGAGCCCGTCGTGCCCGCGATCAGCAGATGCGGCATCTTGGCCAGATCGGCATAGACCGGGTTACCCGCAATATCCTTGCCCAGCGCCAGACGCAGCTGCGCACCGGGTTCCATGAATTCGGGCGTATCGAGCAGTTCGGAAAAATAGACGGTCTCGCGGGTGGCGTTGGGAACCTCGATACCGATGACATTACGCCCCGGAACGGTCGCGATACGCACGCTCAGCACTGAAAGCGAGCGGGCAATATCGTCTGCCAGACCGATCACACGGGCAGAGCGAATGCCCGGAGCGGGTTCGAGCTCGTAGAGCGTGACAACCGGACCTGCGTGAATGTCGCCGATCTGACCCTGCACACCGTAATCGGAGAGGACCTGTTCGAGCAGGCGGGCATTGGCCTGAAGTACTTCGTTGGAGGGGCCGTTGCCACCATGGGCAGGGGCCTTGCGCAGCAGCCCGAGCGATGGCGGCTGCCAGCCCGTGCTCTCCCAGCCCTGTCTCGCCGATTCAGTAGGCTGCGGTGGGCTCGGACGCTCCGGGCGTGCACGTCCGAAACCGAAAAATCCTCGGCGGGGCTCTTCCTCGACCGGAGCGGGCGGCGCTTCTTCCGGGAAGGGCGTTGCGTCCTCGATTTCGGCATAGCGTGCCACGGCAGCGGGCCGCGAGGCGCTGTCCTGATCGCGCGAAATCTGTGCCAGCTGCATGGCATAGGGGTTCGAGGGTGCAGGTTCCGATGCGGGGGCGGGCTTGGGACTCGTTTGCAGCGTGCGCGGGGCTGCCGGTGCAGTCTCTTCATGCTTTTCTGGTGGTTGAAGCCATCCGGTATTGGCAGGAATGAACGGTGCGCGAGCAGCGTCCCCGCCGCGTCGCGGCGTGGGGTAGGGATGCTCGTGACGATAGGCATTGGCCTCGACCGGTTCGTAGCTGCTCCAGTCCGGCGGACTGGACTGACCGCTGCGATGACCCAGGCGACGGGCGAGATGTTCGGACCCCTTGCCGAGTGAACGTGCCCCTCTGAACAGCGCCCGCCATTCGCTGCGCCGTAGCCCGAGTGCCAGAGGAACAAGTAAAGCAGTCAGCAGAAGACCCAGCAGCGAAAAGAGAATACCTCCTGCGCGCCCCATCGTCGCGCGTCCGGTCGCAACCAGATGATCGGCCAGAACCAGACCGAGCTGTCCGCCAAGACCGGCACGCGACGGCCAGCTTGTTGTCAGCGCAGGGACCAGAACCTGAACTGTGGCAATCAGCGATGCCGCAACCGGTAGCAGACACAGAAAGGCGATGAAACGCAGAACGGGCACGCTCAGGGCATGATGCCGGACGATCTGCCATGCCCAGCACAGCATGACGATAATCGGCAGGGCGCTTGCCAGACCCAGCCATTGCACGAGCGCATCGGCCAGTGTCGCACCGGGTTGCCCCAGCAGATTGGTCGGCGCCGCAATGGTGGCTGTATCGAACGAGGGATCCTGCGGATTGTAGCTCCACAAGGCCACAGCCAGAGCCAGGGCAAGGGCGAGCAGAACAAATCCGCCCAGCTCCGTTAGCCGGTCCTGTATCGGGCTGCGTGGTCCGGGAGCCGTTGTCCCTGTCGAAAAGAAGCGGCTGAACGAAGCCAAATTCGCATCTTCCTGTTCTGCGCAATACATCCTGCCCCGCGCATGGGGCATCGAGCATCGTCTGATCTAACTCTTTCGTGTGGCAGAACTATAGCGGAACAGCGCCCGGAGACGAGAGCAAAAAAGGCTGAAATCAGCCGCTATCGGGTCAGCGCCCTGTATCAGCGCCCTGTGTATGTCAGGACTTTGCTCCAGACCTCGCCGAAGGAACATCGGTTCCCCGGAAGTGCGTATCACAGGGCTGGGCGCGTATCGGGGTATCAGGAAGCGCGCCAGATCCTGACCTGTGCCACGCCGAAGCGACGTTCGGTCAGGAGGGGAAGGTCGATGGCGAGTTCGTCCTTGACGGCAGCCTCGGCCACGATCACGGCATCCGGGGCGATCCAGCCCGAGCGTGTCAGCGCTCTCAGGGCGGCCGGGATCAGATCCTTGCCATAAGGCGGGTCGAGAAAGACAAGCGTGCAGGGGCGCGCGGCACGCGGTGCGCGCGTCACATCGCAGGTGAGTACGGACAGGTCGCGGTCCTCGAAGCGGCAGGCGCGTATATTGGCCGAGATCATGGCCCGTGCGCTGCGATCCTGCTCCATGAAAATGGCCGATGCTGCCCCGCGGGAGAGAGCTTCCAGACCGAGTGCGCCCGTCCCTGCGAAAGCGTCGAGCACATGCGCGCTGCCCAGAAAATCGGCACCGGCCCAGGGGGCATGAGCGAGCATGTCGAACACGGCCTGACGGGCGCGATCGGAAGTGGGGCGTGTGGTTTCGCCCCGTGGCGCCTGAAGGGCGACGCCTTTGCGTTCACCGCCGACAATACGCATTATTCTTCTTCGGCATCCGGAGTGGAGGCAGCAGACGCGACCTCTTTGGTCACACGACGGACGCGACGCGGCGCGGCAGCAAGACCGGGAATCTGCTCGCGCAGAATCTTGCCCTGGACCTCTTCGATCTCGCGCTTTTGCAGCGTGCCAAGCTGGAACGGGCCATAGGAAACGCGGATCAGACGGCTGACATGCAGGTTGAGCCCCATCATGACGCGACGGATTTCGCGGTTCTTGCCTTCCTGCAGGCTGACGGTCAGCCAGGCATTATCGCCCTTCTGCGAGTCCAGACCGGCTTCGATAGGGCCATAGCGTACGCCATCGAATTCCGAGCCATGAGCGAGGGCAGCCAGTTTGCGCTCGTCCACCACGCCGAACACGCGCACACGATAGCGGCGTATCCAGGCATTCGACGGCAGTTCGAGGCGACGGGCCAGTTCGCCGTCATTGGTAAGCAGAAGCAGGCCTTCCGAGTTGATGTCCAGTCGTCCGACGCTGACCACACGTGGCATGCCTTCGGGCAGGGAGTCGAACACGGTGGGGCGGCCCTGCGGATCGCGGTGGGTGGTCATCAGCCCGTCGGGCTTGTGATAGCGCCAGACGCGTGTGTGTTCCTTGGCGCCGATCACCTTGCCATCGAGCTGGATGATATCGCCATCCTGAACGAACGTTGCCGGATGCTCGACCGAAGAGCCATTCATGCGGATGCGACCCGCCTCGATCATGCGTTCGATGTCGCGTCGGCTGCCAGCGCCTGCGCGAGCCATCCATTTGGCGATGCGTTCGCCTCTTTGTTCTTCGGTCATGATCGTCTGTCCTGTGGTGTCGTCTGTCGGGCCGCGTCGATGAATCCAGCCAATAGACGCGCATCGCCCGGATCGATAGCGAATTCCGGGTGCCACTGCACCCCCAGATTGAAAATTCCGTCGCCCGTCTCGATGGCTTCTATCAGACCGTCGGGTGCGCGGGCACTGACGATAAGCGTTCCGGGGTCGCGCACGCCCTGATGATGGGACGAATTGACATGCATGACCCGACAACCCGTATAGCTGGCAAGACGCGTGTCCGGGGTAACGATCACCTCATGTCCTGCCTCGTCACGCGGGTTGGGTTGCTCATGACTGACGGGGCCGGGCGCCTGCTCGGGCAGATGCTGGTAAAGCGCCCCGCCCCAGACGATCGCCATAAGCTGCATTCCCCCGCATATGCCGAGCACAGGCAGGTTGCGTGCGCGTGCCTGTGCCAGATAGGCGAGTTCGGCATCGGTACGGCCCGGTTTGAGTGTGGTGGCGGGATGAGCGACCTCGCCGTAGAGCGCCGGGTCCGGATCGAAGGCGCCACCTGTCACGACCAGACCATCCAGACGGGCGATGAGTGCTTCTGCCAGTGCGGGTTCATGCGGCAGGCCTACAGGCAGCCCGCCTGCAGCACTGATGGCACTGAAGTAGTTCTGACGCAGGGCATAATAGGGCCAGCGTGAAAAATCCTGCGGTCCACCCGGTTCGATATCGAGAGTGAGGCCGATAAGAGGCGCGCGTGTCATGCGATGGATGTAAGCAGGGTTTATAGACAAACAGAAGACTGGGTTGCAGTCATTCTGCGGATACAGGCAAGAGAGGGCGGCGGCGTGACAGATCGGGTTGTCGACGGGGCATACGCAGGGACCGACACCTCAACGGGAATGGCGCAGGCTCTCGATGCGGCGCGTCAGGCAGCCGACCGGGGTGAAGTGCCTGTCGGGGCCGTCGTGCTGGGCAGCGACGGGCAGGTACTGGCCGTTGCCTCGAACGAGGTGGAGAAACGTCAGGACCCCAGCGCCCATGCCGAAATTCTGGCGATGAGAGAGGCTGCACGTCTTCTGGGATCGCGCTCCCTGTCTTCATGTACGCTCGTGGTCACACTCGAACCCTGTCCGATGTGCGCTTCAGCCATGGTGCATTTTCGTCTGGGACGGGTGATTTATGGCGCTTACGACCCCAAGGGCGGTGGGGTGGATCACGGGCCACGTATTTTCGAGCAACCGGCCTGTCTGCACAGACCGGAAGTGATCGGCGGTGTGAGAGAGCAGGAAAATGCCCGATTGCTGAAGAAGTTTTTCATAACATTGCGGCAGTCTCGTCTTTCGTGAAACGGATTACCACGTTTTTACAGCGCGCTGTTCTGGACGAACCGGAAGACGCTTCATAAGTTTCTTGTACCGTACTGCACCCCTGGTGGTGCCAAAGCTGGAAAGATCATGACTGACGCCATGCCTGTTCGTTTGACGCCTTCACGGAAATTCCGTTCCCTGGCTCTGGTTGCCGCCACGGCGCTGTCCATCGGAGCGGGCGCCTCGTCATCAGCCTGGGCCGAAGGGCCGATCACGCCCCAGACCCAACTCCAGACCCTGCCGAACTTCGTCAATCTGGTGAAGCAGGTAAAGCCTGCTGTGGTCTCCATCACCTCTCATATCCGCGCCGATGTGGCGGAGCAGGAAGAAGGTGGCGGCGGTGGCCAGCAGATGCCGCAGGGCATGCCTTTCCCGTTCCCCTTCCCGTTCCAGATGATGCCGCAGCAGCAGCAGCCGCGCCGCACGGTCGAGGCACGCGGATCGGGATTCATTATCTCCAGTGACGGCTATATCGTTACCAACAACCATGTGGTGAACGGGGCAACCAAGGTTTCCGTCACGCTCGATGACGGCACGACCCTGCCTGCCAAGATTATCGGGCGCGACCCCAAGACCGATGTCGCCCTGCTCAAGATCAAGCCCAACGGCAAGCTGCCCTTCATCGAGCTGGGCGATTCCGACAATGTCCAGCCGGGTGAATGGGTCGTTGCGGTCGGCAATCCGTTCGGTCTGGGCGGTACGGTCACAGCGGGTATTGTCTCGGCACGCGGTCGCGACCTGAATGCCGGTCCTTATGACGACTTCATCCAGATCGATGCGCCGATCAACCACGGCAATTCGGGTGGGCCGCTCTTCAGCCAGAACGGCAAGGTGATCGGCATGAACGCTGCCATCATCTCGCCCTCGGGCGGATCGATCGGTATCGGCTTTGCCATCCCCTCCAACACGGTCAAGAGCGTGGTGGACCAGCTGCGCACCTCGGGTCATGTCACGCGTGGCTATCTGGGCGTGCTCATGCAGCGTATCTCGCCGACGCTGGCGCAGGCTCTGAACCTGAAGCCGAGCGAGCCGGGCGCACCGCCTGAGGGCGCGCTGGTGGCTCAGGTCACGAAGGGCGGTCCTGCCGACAAGGCCGGGCTCAAGAGCGGTGACGTGGTTACGGCGCTGAACGGCACCAAGATCAAGAGCGTGCACGATCTGGTCGTTCATACGGTTTCGATGAAGCCCGGTACCGATGCGACGCTGACCATTCTGCGCGATGGCAAGAGCCAGACCATTACCGCCAAGATTGGCAACATGCCCAAGGACGGCGAAGGCGCCGATGCTGCATCGTCCGACGATTCCAGCCAGGCTGGCGGCGGCAAGATCGGTATCGCCCTTGCACCGCTCTCGCGTGACATGCGTCAGCAGCTGGGTGTGGATGATACCGTCAAGGGCGCGGTGATCAGCCAGATCGCTCCCGGTT
Source organism: Colias nastes (assembly GCA_907164665.1). NCBI lineage: Eukaryota > Metazoa > Arthropoda > Insecta > Lepidoptera > Pieridae > Colias > Colias nastes. The sequence continues at coordinate 146,967 of CAJQZM010041994.1, read as the reverse complement.
CGCCAGCCGAACAGGCCGGTGTGCGCCCCGGTGACATCATTCAGGCCGTGGGGAATACGGCTGTGGACAACCCGCGTGCCGTGCTGACTGCTGTGCGCGGTGTGCTCAAGAACAAGCAGCCTGTCCTGCTGCGCGTGCTGCGTGACGGCCAGCAGATCTTTATCGCGATCGCTCCTGCAGGAAGCGACAGCGATGACGATGGCAATGACGACGGCAATTGATCCCGGTCGCGGGTGACGATCCGGCGTTTCGGTTTCGTCGTCAGTAAAAGAAAGGCAGGGCCGCAGGGCCCTGCCTTTTTTATTGGCCCGGTTTTTATCGGGCCGCTTTTGTCCGTCCGGTTCTGACTGCGGCAATCGGTTTGCCGCGCCTGCCACTCTGCGGCACAGTAGGGCCATGACCCGTATCTTCATTGATTCCGATGCCTGTCCGGTCAAGGACGAGGTTTATCGCGTGGCCGGTCGTTATGGACTGCACAGTTTTGTCGTGGCCAATCGCATGATCGCCCTGCCCGACTCTCCTCTGATCGAACGTATTGTCGTCGAATCCGGTCCCGATGTGGCGGATGACTGGATTGCCGAACATGCAGTCGGGAATGACATCGTGATCACTTCCGATATTCCGCTTGCAGCCCGTTGTGTCGAGAAGGGCGTGCATGTGATCGACCCGAAAGGACGCGTGCTCGACAGCGATGCGATCGGCATGGCGCTGGCCATGCGTAACCTCATGACCGATCTGCGCTCGGCAGGGATGATGACGCCGGGCGGCGCCGCATTCGGCAAGGCAGATCGCTCGCGTTTCCTTTCCGCGCTGGATACGCTGGTCAACAAGGCCCGCAAGCCGCGGCCTCGCCCCATGGTTCTGCCGCCGGGTTAGGTTTTGCGCCGACTGATTTCGGGTCATGACCGGTCAATCGGAACTTTTCGGTCATGAGGTCGCACCATGGAGCGCGGCATAATCGGGGGCTGGATCTGACAGAATGAAAACGCTGTCTTCAAAAACGATATCGTTCTGGCAAGCAGGGCAGCTTATGCGCCAGAGCATCAAACTGCGCTTTCTTTATCGACCTGACGTTCTGAGCCTGATCGGCGTCGTGATCCTTGCGGGTTCTTTCCTCGCTGTGATCAGACAGGCTTACCTGCCTTCGATGGCCCGGGCCTATGGGAAGCTGGATAACCCGGATTATCTGGCGCTGAGCTGCCTCGATATGCTCGTGTTCTGGTTCCTGACTCTTACGGTCACTCGTGCGCGTCTGACCTCGCGACGCGGTTTGGCGCTCTGGCGGCTGGATCGGGGGGCCATGCAGTCTCTTGGCGTCAATGCGTTCGTTCAGGTTATTCCGGCCGGGCTGACAGGTCTCGTGATTCCTGAAATCATCACGGCAATGGGGGAGCGCATGGCATTCCCGTTCAAGCTGGGAGGGGGGTGTCTTCTTGGTCTGCTGTGCGTGTTCTGGATCTGGCTGAGCGTACGCTGCTTCGTGATGAGCTACATTGCGTGGGAGAGTGGCCATGCGGGTTTTCGTATCGCGCAGAGTTATGAAGCCATGAGAGGTCATGTCTGGAGCTACGTTTTCTGGAGCGCAGTCCTTACTGTTCCGTTCGCGCTGACGACTGTTCTGGTGCAGAAGACCGCAGCGTTCGCCCTGTCGGGTTCCTCTCTGATCGGGGCAAGCCTCATCGTGACAACCATGATTGCCGTGGCAAATCACATCCTGTCCCGTAATTTCGATCTGCTGTTCTTTCAGGCCTTGAGACCCGACAGGGTCTAAGGGGGACGATCAACGGCCACCCGGCTGAAGAGCAAACGAAAGATGGATAAATTCTTACATACATGTCATCTTGATTCGATGGTCAGATTGTTCCTCATCCTGTTTGCTGAACACGATGATGGCACGCGATGGCCTGATCTATCTTGCTGACGACCTTGTTCTGGAAATGACCGATTTCATGACCGCTTCGATACAGGATACCCTGCGGGAAACAGCGCCGGATGAGCATCTGGCCTCCCTTCTTCTCGATGCACGGCGCACCAACAAGCCCTTGCAGACCGTCCCCGAGAGCATTGTTCCCATCAATCCCAAAGCCGCTTACGCCGTGCAGGATGTCGTTGCCCGCCTGCTCAGCGAGTCGGGAAAAGGGGAGATCGTGGGATGGAAGGTGGGCGCAGCCACACCGACGGCAACCCCGGCCTGTGCGCCGCTTCATCGTGCGACGGTCTTCGAGAGCGGGCACGATCTGTCGCCCTCTTTCTGTCGTTTTCACGGTGTCGAGGCTGAAATTGCCTATTCGCTTGCCAGCGATCTGCCCGCACGCGAGACCGCCTGGACGGTCGAAGAGGTCGGTGAGGCGATCGGGGCCATCCATGCCGCCATCGAGCTGCTCGATACGCGTTTCGTGGCGCCCGACACACAGCATAACCTGTCTCATCTGGCCGATCAGGGCAGTCATGGCGCACTGATTGTGGGGCGTGGCGTTACAAACTGGCGCGATTTTACCCCAATCACCCTACCCATGACCATGCTGGTCAATGGTGAAAAGCGTTACGATCAGCGGGGCGGCAACAAGGCAGGCGATCCGCTGCGTCTTCTGACCTGGCTGGCCAATCACGCCATTGCACGCGGGCGTCCCCTGCGCGCAGGCGATGTCATCACGACCGGTTCCACAATGGGTACACTCTTCGTGGAAGATCCATCGGATATCTGCGTGGCTTTCGAAGGGCTTTTCCCGGTCGAGGCCCATCTGGGTGCGCCTTTCCGTCTGCACGCGCGTTGATATCGGGTAACTGCCGCCGGATGACAGCCATATGGCCTGTCGTTGTGCCCGTCACGCCAAGGTGATGCACCATATGGCGGCGATCTTCATAGGGTTGCAGGCCCTGCAACCCGCCAGACGGACGTATCATGGCCAGCAAGACCGATATCCTGATGATCGACCCGATGCCTGCGAGCTTCAATGAGCAGCTCGGGTCGCCTTTTCGCCTCCATCAGTTCAGCACGCTCGCGGCACTCGGCCCGCTCGCCGAACGTATAGAGGGCGTGACGACCGGCGGCGGGAGCGGTCTGCCGCGCGCGGTCATGGATGTTCTGCCGAACCTCAAGGTCATCTCGGTCAATGGTGTCGGCTATGACAGGATCGACATCGATGAGTGTCGTCGCAGAAATATCCGCGTGGCCACAGCGCAGGGTGTGCTGACCGAAGATGTAGCCGATATGGCGATGGGGCTCATGCTCGATACCGTGCGCGGCATTACAGCCAGCGACCGGTTCGTGCGTGCCGGAAAATGGGGGCACGAGCCTGTGCCCAATTCATGGACGCTCAAGGGGCGCAAGCTCGGTATTGCCGGGTTCGGTGCCATTGGCAAAGCCGTCGCCAAACGTGCAGCTGCTTTCGACATGACCATTGCCTATTTCAGCTCGCGCGAGCAGACCGATACCCCTGAATACCCGTTTTATCCGGAATTGCGCGTTCTGGCAGAATGGGCGGATGTGCTGGTGCTTTGCGTCTCCGGTGGCGCACGGTCTTTCCACATGATCGACAAGGCCATGCTTGAGGCTCTGGGCCCCAAGGGGTTCCTGATCAATGTGGCGCGCGGCAGTGTGGTGGACGAGGCGGCACTTCTCGACGCCCTGCAGACAAACGTCATTCGCGGTGCGGGACTGGATGTCTTCGAGAGGGAACCCGAAATGGACCGGGCATTCTGGTCGCTCGACAACGTCGTCTTGCAGGCCCATCGTGCCAGTTCGACGGTTGAAACACGCACAGCCATGGGGCGTCTGGTTTTCGATAATCTGGCAGCCTTTTTTCAGGGCATGCCGCTCCTGACACCCCTGCTCTGAGGCACCTTTATCCTGGCTGGCCCTGATAGGCCGGGGTCAGGGGCCAGTCGGTATGGGACCGGTTGGGATCTTTGGGGGCATGTGTAACTCTGGCATGCCCCACGCGGAAACGGTCGAAATGCAGATTGGCCCCCGGTCGTGCGATGCGCGCCGTGCTGGGAAGAAAATAGACCCTGTTACCGGGGTAATCGATCAGGGCGATATGACTCTGGAAAAAATCCATCCCGAGCAGGCCCATGGTCAGATCGTCCTGCGCATAGACCGTCATCCTGTCCAGATGCAGATCTCCGATCCTCATCGTTACGCCGGTTGTCGGGACGATATGCGAGCGGAGGGAGCCATAAAGCGCGACGCCATCATGACCGGTTATATTGCGCGACATATCGCCGCCCGGCGGAAGCCATTTGGCGGGCAGTGTCGTCACGGGTACATCCGGGTCGAGTGTGAAATCCCGCAGGGTTCCCCCTACAGAGACCGGGATCAGTGTCTTTTCCTGCAACGGGACGCTGTATGTTCCGTGCCCCATCAGGGCTGACGGGGCCTCTTTGCACGTTTCATCACGGCGAAAGCGTATCAGCGCGAAAATTCCGTGTGGCATGTCGAGCAGAACGGAAAGGTGCTCAAAGCTGTTGAAACCCATCACACCGATAAGAGGGGTCTTGCCGATCTGCTGGGACGGGTAATCGACCTGCTGGATCATATCGGGCGTACCCATATCGATCGGACCGAGCCTGAAATTTCCTGCCCGAATGATCGGATAGGTCTCGGAATGCACGCCGTTGATCGTGACATGAGCCGATAGACGGGTATCGGTCGTATCGAACCCGTTCATGTTGCCCACATAGAACCTGTCGAACCCCGGCGAAAAATAGACGGCGATCGGTCGTCCCTCGAGTGTGGCGGGCAAAACGGGCGCATCGCCCATGCCTCCGAGCAGGGGCAGCTGAACGGCACCTTCAACGCAATCGGGCGCGTCAGAGGCGAGGGCAGGCACGATGCCCATCGTGACACAACACAGAGCAAGTACGGACAGGCCTTTCGCGATCGATGCAAAACCCTGACCTGGACGGCTCATCTCAACTGGCTGTCCTTGCTGCCTCGCCGGTTGATGCCGGTGAAGACCGGCCTCTTGTCGCGCTCCGATTGGCACTCCACGCATAATTTGACTCCAGGCAGGGCACGTTGACGCGCAGGTGGTATGTCTTCTCCGCACGAAACGCATTCTGTCAGGGTCTCGCCCTTGGGCATATTGGCGCGTGCCCTCTTCACGGCATCGCTGATCGTATCGTCAATCTGGTCTTGAACGGCTCCATCGGGAGCCCAGCCGGTTGCCATGGCTTTATCCCTTTTACCTGGTTTCTACTGCTTGAGTCTGATGTTGTGTCTGCTTCCGATGCGGGCAAGAGCTGGGGGCAAGAGCTGCAGAAATATCCCGAACCTTGCTCTTGCCTGCATCGTTCATCGGCCTGATTGGGGAGGCGAAACGATGGATCGTCCCGATGAAGCGGGAACAGGTGCGGTCATTCGGGTCATGCCCCGGCAGGAACTGCTCGATCCGGTTCAGTCCGCCGCGTTCCTCGGCCTGACACCGGGACTTTTCCGTGCGCTGCGACTATTCCGCTGCGGCCCTGCCATGCTGAAAATCCGCTCGCGGCCGTTTTTCCGGAGAAGCGAGCTGGAGCGTCTGCGTATGGAATGGTGCAAGGCCGTGCGCGTACGTGGCGAGGACAGACTGGCTGCGCTGTCTCACGATGAAGTGGACGATAATGAGCGGGGCCAGCGCATGGACTGGCAGAAAAAAAACACTGCCGGGTCCGAACTCGACCCGCTTATGCGGCTTTTGGCCCTGCGTGCCATACGCCATCGCATCGTCGTTTCCATTTTCTGGATGATGGCGATCGTAGGGGGCGCCATCTGCCTGACGCTTTACTGAATTACCTTCCCTGAGGGCTGCATTTTGTGAGGGGCAGCCTTACTGAACGGAGACATATCCATGCGCTCGCGTCTGCCTGCAATCACCCTGTTCGGCTCCCTCGCCTGCAATGCAGCCCTGCTTGCCCTCGCGCACAGAAAAACCGGCGCAGCGGCAAGGGGGATCAACTGTACGGCACACTGGCTCAAAGGAGATGAGGCCGCCTCTGTCACACAGTTCGATGGCGTTCATTCGGGGACAGGCATGGCGACCAATGTCGCTGCTGTGCTGTTCTGGGCTGTTTTTTACGATTGCGCCCTCGGCAAGCGTCCCACCCGGGCGCGCGCGGTCGTTGCAACACTCGCTCTGGGGCCGGTTGCGGCCCTCGCCGATTACAAGGCGACACCCAGACGGTTTACCCCCGGCTGGGAACTGGTTTTTTTGAAAAAAGAGATGGCGGTGGTTTATGCCGCCATGGTCGCCGGTATGGCATTCGGGGCATCGAGGGGCAGGCGAGACGCCTGACCCTCTCTCACGGCTGCTTCAGGCCGTGCCGCCCACGGTCAGACCGGCGAGCTTGAGCGTCGGCTGTCCCACGCCCACAGGCACACCCTGACCGGCCTTGCCGCAGGTGCCGATACCGGGGTCGAGTTCGACATCCTGACCGATCATCGAGATCTTGTTCATGGCATCGAAGCCATTACCGATCAGTGTGGCGCCCTTGACCGGCCGCGTGACCTTGCCATCCTCGATCAGATAGGCCTCCGACATGGCAAACACGAATTTGCCCGAGGTGATATCGACCTGGCCGCCACCGAAATCGACGGCATAAAGGCCGCGTTTCGTCGAGCGTATCATGTCTTCTGTCGTGGCATCGCCACCCAGCATGAGCGTGTTGGTCATGCGCGGTAGCGGCACATGCGCATAGGACTGTCGACGGCCATTGCCCGTGGGAGCAACGCCCATCAGACGCGCATTCAGCCTGTCCTGAATGAAGCCGCGCAATATGCCGTCTTCGATCATGACGGTGCGGCCCGATGGCGTGCCTTCGTCATCGATCGTCAGAGAGCCTCGGCCCTCTTCCAGCGTACCGTCATCGACCACGGTAACACCGGGAGCCGCCACACGCTTGCCCACCATATCGCTGAAGCTCGATGTGCCCTTGCGGTTGAAATCGCCTTCCAGCCCATGGCCCACGGCTTCATGCAGCAGAATGCCCGGCCAGCCCGGACCGAGCACGACGTCCATCTCGCCTGCTGGGGCGGGGCCTGCCTCAAGACTCACTTTTGCCCGGCGGACCGCTTCATCCACGGCGCTTTGCCATGTTTCGCGCCCCAGAAGGCGCGACAGGCTGTAGCGGCCGCCCATGCCCCGGCTACCGCTCTCGCGACGGCCATCGCGTTCGAGCACCACCGAGACATTCAGTCGGACAAGCGGGCGCAGATCGGCCGTGCGAAACCCCGAATCGCGCATGATCTGCACAGCCTGCCATTCGGTCGCGATACTGGCAGAGACCTGTACGACCTCCGGGCCGAGACCGCGCGCATAGGCATCGATCTCGCCCAGTACGGCGGCGCGTGCGGCGAATTCCGTATCGCCCAGTGGGCTTTCGGGCGTGTAGAGCTGACGATTGGTGGCATGAGGCGATGCCGCCAGCACGCCGCTTCGTCCCTGACGCACGACGGAGACCGCCCCGGCCGCGCGTTCGAGCGCGCTTTTGCTGATCTCGTCGGAATGGGCAAAGCCGGTTTCCGGACCGATGACCGAGCGCAGGCCGAAGCCCGACGAGGTATCGAAACTGGCAGAGCGTATGACCCCGTCATCGAGCACGATGGACTCGCTTTCGCGATATTCGAGGAAGAGTTCGCCATCCTCGATCCCTTCCAGAGAGCGGGTAACGATCTTTTCCGCCTCGTCGCGTGTCAGCGTGCTGTGTGCGCGTTCGAAAAACAGACGGTCCGTGACCGCCAGGGCAGAGAGGGGCGCAGTCTCGGCATAGGATGTCATGGGTACGAAAAGCTCCTTCATGAACCCAGACACATGGCGTTTCCGGTGAACGAATGCGAGAGGAAACCGCGTCATGCCATGCAAAAAGACGGATGACGCTGCGTCACCGCGAGACCGGTAACGACCGCTACCTTGCCAGACGGGCGTTGAAGGCAATGAACACCATCATGAGCGCCAGAAGGGCAAAGCCGGTCGTCAGGCTACTGAAATGGGCTATGGCCCCGATCAGCGCCGGGCCGGCCAGAATGCCCGCATAGCCCATCGTCGAGATGGCTGCGACAGCCGCATTGATTCTCATGACCGTCTGCGTTCCTGTCAGGGCGTAGAGCACAGGCACGATATTGGCGCAGCCCAGACCGATCAGGGCAAAACCACCCAGAAGGCTCACCGGTCCAGGCCCGATTACGACCAGAACGAACCCCAGACTGGCACAGAGTGCCCCACCGGCCATAACGGGCGCACGACCGCATAGCGCCACGATACGATCGCCTGTCAGGCGTCCCAGCGTCATGGCCGCGGCAAAAATGGCGTAGCCCCATCCCGGCGTGATCCCGAAACCGCTGCGTTCGCCCGCCAGATAGACCCCGCTCCAGTCGAGCACGGCGCCTTCGGCCAGAAAGGCAAGACCGGTCAGAAGTCCCAACAGCCAGACGATACCGCGCGGCAGGGCAAAGCCTGCCTCGCCGCCGGGTTCGGGTTCGTTGAGCAATCCCCGCCAGGCGAAGCAGAAAAGCCCGGCAAGACAGATCTGCCCGATCACGACGCTATGCCAGGGCTGCGCGTGCAGGACAGCCATAAGCTGGGGGCCTGCCGCCCCGATGGCGCCGCCGATGCTGAAAAACGCATGAAACCCGGAGAGCATCGGGCGCTGGCTACGTTTTTCGACCTCGACCGACTGGATGTTCATTGCCGTCTCGATGGCCCCAAGCCCCATGCCCAGGCCGAAAACAGAGGCAGCAAGAAGGGGAATATCATGGGCCAGAGCCAGCGGTAGCAGCACAATGCCAGCCAGCGAAATGCCCCCCGTGGCGACAATGCGACAGCCCCAGCGCCCTACCCAGTGTCCGGCCAGAGGCATGCCGATGACCGATCCGGTGCCAAGACACAGAATCAGCAGTCCGAGCCCACCGTCATCGAGCCCGGCATGATGCTTTACCACCGGGACGAGACACGACCACAAGGCCGATACGGCCCCGACAAGAAAGAAGACGCTTCTTGTGCTGTTTTGCAACCCAAGCTGTGTTGTCCTGTTCATCCGGCATTCCCCCTTTTCTGACGCCTGAGGCGCCGGGAAGGGCAGAGCGCCACAAAACGGCACCGGGCTCGAGTCACATCTGTGACAGATTGCCGCCTCAACCTCGTGAAAAGAGAGAGGCAGGCCAGGCGATTATGGCCCGGAACCGATGGAGACCGCATGACGAGAAACCGCCTTTCCCTTCCCGATTTTCTTCTTCTGGGGTCATCGCTCCTCGTATTGACCCTGTCGAGTGCGACCGCTTCCGCCTGGGCAGCAGGTCAGAACGCAGAGGCAGCTCCGCAGCAGGAAGGGGGCAGCGTTTCTGACCCCCGTGCAGAAGCGGCAAAAGCAGTGTCGGAGAGGAAGGCGACGGCAGCGGGCGCACCGGTACAGGGCGCGACGGGACAGGGTGTGACGGGACAGGGTGGGACGTCGGGGTCGGCCACGCATGAGGGCACCCCGGTGATCAGGGCCGATGACAAGGTAGCGCAGGCATCCACAGATTCCGCCCCCGCCACGCCATCATCCGGCGACCCTGCTCCGGCTGTTTCGTCGCCCGCGCGTGCAGCGCCAAGCCCCGCTACAGGCCCGCGGGAAACCGTTGCCAGCGAGGCCGCGCAATCGCTTCATGTCGCTTCCGTACCGCAGGATCTGCGTTCGCCCTCCATCGCTCTCGGTGGACTGTTCGCGGCGATCGGCGGCGCGCATCTGGCGCCGGATTTCAAAACGATTGCAGATTCACGCCCCGATGAAGCCCCCGCAGCCCTGCTTGCCGACTGGGAGGCCCAGCGTCACCACCCCGATTTCGACCTCAAGGCATTTTACCAGCAGCATTTTACGCTCCCGATACGGCGTGATGTCTCGTACAGGCGCAAGGCCGATGAAAACATCTACGACTACATCCAGGGCATGTGGGGTGTTCTGACGCGCCAGCCCGACAAGCCAATCCCTTATTCCTCGCTTCTGCCGCTGCCTTATGCCTATGTCGTGCCGGGCGGCCGCTTTTCGGAGCTGTATTACTGGGACACCTATTTCACCATGATCGGGCTTTATGAGTCCGGCCAGTGGGATCTGCTGCGTGGCATGATCAGGGACATGGCCTCGCTGATCGACCGCTACGGCCACATCCCCAATGGTACGCGCACCTATTATCTGAGCCGTTCGGAACCGCCCTTTTTCTCGCTCATGGTCGATCTTCTGGCACAGCATGACGGGCAGAGCGCCTATCGAACCTTCCTGCCTCAGCTGCAGAAAGAATATGATTACTGGATGGATGGCGCCGGAACGCTCAAACCGGGTCAGGCCTATCGTCATGTCGTTCGCCTCAATGACGGCACCCTGCTTTTGCGTCACTGGGACGATCTCGATACGCCGCGCGACGAGAGCTATCCTGAAGATGTCGCCACGGCGGGGCGTGCGCCATCCCGGCCGCCTTCGGATGTCTATCGCGATCTGCGTGCCGGATCGGAAACGGGGTGGGATTTCTCTTCGCGCTGGCTGGCCGATGGCCACACGCTATCGACCATTCATACGACCGATCTCGCACCGATCGAGGTCAATTGCCTGATGGTCCACCTGGAGCAGACGCTTGAACATGCCTACGCCCTGACAGGGCAGAGAAAGCTCTCGCGTCTTTATGGCCAGCGCGCTGATGAACGGATTGCCGTTGTGCGCCGCGTGTTCTGGAATGACGATCGTCAGGCATTCTACGATTACGACTGGCGCAAGGGACAGTCGACAGATGTGCTCTCGGCTGCCACGGCCATGCCGCTCTTTCTGCGTATCGCTTCTCAGGACCAGGCCCTTTCCGTTGCCGATACCATCAAGGCGCGTCTGCTGCGCGCAGGCGGTATCATGGCAACGGATCATGAAAGCGGGCAGCAATGGGATGCGCCCAATGGCTGGGCCCCCGAGGAATGGATGGCCATCAAGGGACTCAATAATTACGGTGCGACCGATCTGGCCGAGACGATTGCCAGACGCTGGATGGCCCGCGTGATCGGGACGTATGAAAAATCGGGCGTGCTGCTTGAGAAATACGATGTCGAGTCACCGACCATCAGCGCGACCGGCGGCAAGGGCGGTGGCGAATATCCGATGCAGATCGGGTTCGGATGGACCAATGGCACGTTACTTGGTCTGATGCGTCGTTATCCTGCCGATACCGATCGCATTCTTGAGCGTAATCCCCATGCCAGCCAGCCGCCGATCGATGTTCTGCCGCCCAGCGATCCGTATAGCGCCGTCGGCCCCCAGGAGAACGATCCGGTCATGCCACCGCCCAAACCGGCAGGCGATGTCGAGACCGGTAGTCAGGAGCATCCATCGGGCCAGAATGCTGCAATCGGCCATACGGCGCTTCCGCAGGACAAGCGACCGGACGCGCAGGTCTCTCCTCTCGATCAGCGTGTGCCGACCGGCAAGATGACAGCGTTTCAACCGGCCTGATGCCTGTCGACCTGACTCATGGCGGCCAGATACCTGACGAAGCGGGCCTTTGTCTCTTTCCTCAGGCCTGTTCTGTCTGCGGTCCGTAATGGCGTGCGAGGCGATCCAGTGCCTCGTTCAGAACGGCCTCTGTCTTGCAGAAAGCAAAGCGTATCAGGTGACGTGGCGGTGTCGGCCCGGCCGGATCGTAAAAGGCCGAGACCGGAATGGCGGCTACGCCGGCCTGAGTCACCAGATCGTGGCAGAAGGTCACATCGTCGCGTCCTTCTGCATGCGCGCTTATATCGGCCACCACGAAATAGCTGCCATCGGCGGGTAGCGTCGGAAAGCCGAGACGGTGCAATCCTGCGGCAAACAGATCGCGCCTTGCACGCAGGCTGTCCGACAGATCGCGGAAGAAGCTTTCACCCAGATCCAGCCCCTTGGCGACGGCACGTTGCAGGTTGGGTGCGCTTGAAAACGCGATGATCTGATGCGCCTTGGCAATAACGGCAGTCAGCGCCGGACAGGCGGTGATATAGCCTATTTTCCATCCGGTGACCGAGAAGCTTTTGCCTGCGCTGCCGATCCTGATCGTGCGCTCGCGCATACCGGGGCGGGTCATCAGCGGCACGTGTTTCACACCGAAGGTCAGATGTTCATAGACTTCGTCGCACAGGGCGTAACAATCATATGCCTGAACCAGTGAGGCAATGAGATCGAGCTCCTGCGTGGTGAAAACCTTCCCGCTCGGGTTCATGGGTGAGTTGAGAAGGATCAGCTTCGTCTTCGCCGAAAAGGCGGCGCGCAGGGCATCTTCAGGCAGATGCCAGTCCGGGGCTTCGACACGGACACAGCGTGGAATTGCACCCAGAAGACGCAGCACAGGCAGATAGGTGTCGTAGAGCGGCTCGATCAGCACCACTTCATCGCCCGGTTCGATAAGCGCCATCAGGCTGACAGCCAGCGCCTCAGTCGCCCCTGACGTGACAATAACCTCCTGCGCAGGATCGACGTCCAGACCGTAATCGCGTCTGTTCGCGCGCGCTACGGCTTCACGCAGCTCAGGCAGGCCGGTCAGGGGCGCGTACTGGTTTCGACCGTCTTTGAGGGCTTCGGCAGCGGCATCGATCAGAGATGACGGTCCTTCCGTATCGGGAAAGCCCTGCCCCAGATTGACGGCGCCATGCGCCATGGCAAGCTGGGACATCGTCGTGAAAATCGTCGTCGGCAAGGAGCCGAGAAAGGCGTTTGGATGTTTCATGCCGGGCCTGCTCTGGAGGGAAGGACCCATGATACCGGCATAATCGGCGGAGTAAAATCCGCAGGCAGATGCGCCTCACAGGCTTCGGCCTGTCAGGCAGGCGACCCTGACAGGAGCAGGTTGAGCAACCGCCAGTCATGAAGACGGCTGTTCTGGTCCAGAATGGGAGTCGAGTGGTTCCTGCCGATCACAGTCGCGTGCAGGGCAGAAAAAAACTTCGATGGGGGAGCGAAACGCTCCGATATGCATTTTCTGTTGGTCTGTCATGCATCGTTTTGCTTCCGAAAGAGGATACGGGGGCGAGGCGAGGGGGAAAAGAGGGGGATTTTCGTTCGTGCAGAGCGCTAAAAAGCCTCTGGAATACTCGACAGTTCGCGAATCCTGTCCTAATCGTTTTGCAGCCGATCAGTGCGGCCCCTTGAGGCAGATACAGGTAGTTGACAAATGGCGAAAAAAGCTCCAGCCGCGGCGTCCAAGGCTGCGTCCTCCACGATTGCAGCGCCCAAGCCGGGCAAGCCGGACAGCGCCGCTGTAAAGCGCGTTTTCGAGCTGATGCAGGAACACTCGGTCGAGCTGGTTGACCTGCGCTTCACCGATCCGAAGGGCAAGTGGCACCACACGACGCAGTGGCACACGACCATTGAGGAAGACACCTTCGTTGAAGGCTTCATGTTCGACGGTTCGTCGATCGCTGGCTGGAAGGCCATCAATGAATCCGACATGGTGCTTCTGCCCGACCCGACCACGGCTGTCATGGACCCGTTTTCGGCCAAGCCGCAGCTGATCCTGATCTGCGATATCGTCGAGCCCCGCACCGGCAACTACTATGCCCGTGACCCGCGTGCGACTGCCAAGGCCGCTGAAGCCTATCTCAAGACCACCGGTCTCGGCGATACGGCGTTCTTCGGTCCCGAAGCCGAGTTCTTCATTTTCGACAACGTCAAGTTCGGCACGGGCCCGAACTACGGCACGTACCAGCTCGACAGCATCGAAGGCCCCGACGCCTCGATGAAGGACTATCCGGAAGGCAATATGGGCCATCGTCCGGTGGTCAAGGGCGGTTACTTCCCGGTGGCTCCGGTCGATAGCGAAGGCGATCTGCGCGCTGAAATGCTCTCGACGATGGGCGAAATGGGCCTGCCGATCGAGAAGCACCACCATGAAGTGGCGCAGTCGCAGCACGAGCTGGGCACCAAGTTTGCCACGCTGGTGCAGTCGGCTGACTTCATGCAGATCTACAAGTACTGCGTGCACAACGTCGCCCATTCCTATGGCAAGACGGCCACCTTCATGCCGAAGCCCATCGCTGGCGATAACGGCTCGGGCATGCATGTGCATCAGTCGATCTGGCGCGATGGCAAGCCGCTCTTCGCAGGTGACCAGTATGCTGGCCTGTCGGAAGATGCGCTGTACTACATTGGCGGCATCATCAAGCACGCCAAGGCGCTGAACGCCTTCACCAACCCGTCGACCAATTCCTACAAGCGTCTGATCCCGGGCTTCGAAGCCCCCGTTCTGCTCGCTTACTCGGCTGCCAACCGTTCGGCTTCGTGTCGTATTCCGTATTCGATCGGGCCGAAGGCAAAGCGTATCGAGGTTCGTTTCCCCGATCCGACCGCCAACCCGTATCTTGCCTTCGCCGCCATGCTGATGGCCGGTCTGGACGGCATCCGTAACAAGATCCATCCGGGCGAAGCCATGGACAAGGATCTGTACGAACTGCCGAAGGAAGAGCTGGCCCAGATCCCGACGGTCTGCGGTTCGCTTCGTGAAGCCCTTCAGGCCCTTGAAGCCGATTATGCGTTCCTGCTCGAAGGCGATGTCTTCACCAAGGACCAGATCGAGAGCTATATCGAGCTGAAGTGGAAAGAAGTCTACAAGTTCGAGCACACGCCGCATCCGGCCGAGTTCGAAATGTACTACTCGGTCTGATCCGAGAAAAAAGCCCGGCCGTCGTGCCGGGCTTTTTCATGTCTGTATCAGGACCGCCAGCCTTGTGCGAGCCGCAGAGCGACGATCATGCGCGATCGTTCAGTATACGATAAATTGCCATGTTTTTTCGTGTCCGAGGTGGACTCTGGGACGTCGGTTGACCTCTGGGTAACACTGACAACACCCGGGAAAATCTGGAAATCCATTGCCGGCAATGATGGATCGGGCATTCTGCCGTATCGCTGCAAAAGCTCTGTTGCGCTGGATTATCGCAGCGCTTCGCAGGAGGAGGGAGAGTCTCGCCCTGGCAGAGTGCGCCAGATATTACTCAGTCACCGCATGTCCCGTTGCGGGAGCGGGGCGCTCATGGGGTTCCAGTGGCTGGGGGATTGGGGGGTATTGGCATGAAAAAGGGCGATCCATGGATAGGACCGCCCTTTTTATGTGTTGCCGGGAGGATCGTCCTTGTTGCGTCCGGACGACCCTTTGGCGTGCGGTTTATGCGATGGCCCTGAGTTCGTCTGTCAGCGCGAACCCGGTTGAGGGTTCTGTGTGGTAAGGACCTGCGGCGACGATATCGATCATGACGAGAGATGGTGAGGTTGCGGCGGTTTCGGCGAACTGCACGAGCGCGCGTCCGTCGGTCCATCGGCAGGTATCGTTTTCGTATGACTGCCATCCTTCGATGGTCCTGTCTTCGAGATGAGCTGCGATGTGCTGGGTGCTTCTGCTTTCGAAAACCATGATGGTTCCGACGAGGACACCGAGATTGCGCCGGTCGTTGACGAAAGGCCCGATGGTGTCACTGGGACGGCTGGCCCGTGAGCAGAGCCATGCCCGATCGATGCCGGCGGGGAGTTCGAACACATAGCCCTGCAAAGTACGACGGATGGGTCGGATTTTTGCGCCCTGGCTTGTCAGCAGGTGCAGATCGGGGTCGTCGGTCAGGGGGGTGGAGGGGCCTTCGCTGACGTAGCCGAGCTGAGCGGCGCGTTCCTGAAGGCTGGTGAAGACTGGCTCGACAAGGGAACGTGCGACGCCCAGCGGTGCGGCTGCGTCGGTTTCCCAGCTTTTCACGGGGGTGAATACCCCGTTGATCAGGCTGCCTTCCTGAGTGAAAGAGAGGCGATTGCCGGTATCCAGATAGGTTTCGGACAGAGCGCCATTGGCCATGATGATGGCATGGTATTCGGTCTCGATATGATAGACCTCAAAGACATCCTGCTCATCGATCACGATGCTGCTGCCGTTGACGAGCATGCGTGCGGGGATGAGATGATCGGCGAGGAAGAGGCAATGCTCTGGTGTGATCAGCAGATCCTGAGAGGGGGAATTGTCTGCCAGGGCGTTGGCACGTACGCGGACGGGGCGTTCTTCTGCTGAGGTGGCGGTAACGGTTTTTTTGCCGATCCAGCAGAGGGGGACGGCCTCGATCCCTGTTGCCTGATAGGTGAGGACCTCATCGCCGACAGACAGTGCCTCGACAGCGACCGGACCGGAAGGCGTGGCAACAAGCGTGCCAGGCAGATAACACGGCGTCGTCGTAAGGGGCAGATAAGCCATCACACTGCCACTGACTTGGTGGATAAGTTTCGGCTTATTATAATCTAGAGCATACGGGTTACCGTCGAGTACGAGATTCAGATAGGTTGTTTTCGTACCGTATGTAATCTTGAATGTTATGGTTGTGGTTGGTCCTGTATAGATTCCGCTAACGGCAATCGAGCCAAAGCTGGCAGATATTGAATAGTTGATAAGAAAATCTGCAGTAACCTCACCATGAATTCTGACCGTGCGCACACTACCGCCTGCCGTTGCAGGGGTATAGCCATTGAGAGATATATCGATCGACTGGGTCGCGCTGGTGCAACCAGGCATGATGTAGACATCAGCTGAGTCTGTCATAGACGGAGAGGGCGGCGCGCCCAGTTTCAGCGTACCGCCACTGAGATTGTAAATTCCACCGTCGACGAAAGATGCCGTTTTTCCTGGAGTAAGGTCGGTCATGAGACAACATATCCATTATTGGATGGTTCTTGTTGTCTTCTCGATAACACGTTCCAACAAAAGATTTTACAATAAATATTTCGAATTTAATACTAAATATTTCTTTACCATCGGGTAAAACATCAGATTTTTATTATATAAAGTTATTGACCGTAAATAATTTGAAATAGTGGGTTATGAGTATAATGCAGGGCTGGTGCGGTCGCCGGGGCGGGGCGTCCGCTTTGCCGCGCAGGTTAGGTGGGTCGTGCCCTGCAAGGGTCGGCTGCGCAGGTGAGACGCCCCGATTCTCCTTCGTTTGCACGAGTGGCGGTTGTATGGCGGCGTCCATACGCGACAGGGAAGAGATCCTTCTTTTTGTGGACGTGCTCGGCTGCAATGCAGGACAGTGTAGCAGGACGGTGTAAAGGACACGCAGATGTCCATTGGGCAGGCTTTGAAAGGCTGACTGTTGTGTTGACGGCAGACCCTGACCGACCATCTTTCCTATGCGAAAATGCTTGACGAGACCGCGATAACCAACGAAAAGCGAGCCAATCCCTCTATGCCGGGTTAGCACAGTGGTAGTGCAGCGGTTTTGTAAACCGAAGGTCGGGGGTTCAAATCCCTCACCCGGCACCAGAATTTCCCTCACCAGAAAATATGACGCTGTTTCACCCAGATGATGACGGCACATCATAGGGCCTAACGGATAGGCGCTGTTTATGTGTCTGTGGGTGGTCCCGTGACTGGCAGCCGTGCGAAGGTCCGGGACGATTTACAGCATAATGACAGCACAAAGGGTGTGCTTTTCGGCGCGTGCTGAAACGCCCGCGCCGGTTTATTGGTCAGGCTTCCGGGAAGGTTTCCCGGACGAGGCTTTCGGGCAGGCTCTTCAGGCAGTATCGGCAATCAGTCATTCCTGACGGTACTGCCTGAATACTCAGGAGGCGGCAGGAAGTGTCATGTTTCCTTCCCATCTCCCGAGCGACGGGATTCAATGATACTGCGCGAGATTTCATGCCAGACCCGACTGGGCCGTGCCGCTGCGCCCCCGAATGCTGCAGTGGTCTCCGCTGAGGACATGCGTTGGGAAATATCCTCCAGAACAGCATCGGGCGCGTGTTTCATCAACGGTATGATGACCTCCATCAAGACGGCCATCTGTGCATCGACAACCCTGGCCGCAGCTTGCGACACTACGCCATCCAGTCGCGTGATCTCTCGCTGAGTGGTCTTGATAATTCCCTCTGGCGAGAAGTCATCGCCGGTAGATGGGTGCTCATTCCCACTACGATCCTTGCGCTCCCTGAATGCAATGATCTGCGGTTCATCTGAGCCGTCCATATCGACATCGCCCCCTTGTGATTTTTGGAAGCACAGAATGGACGATTACTGTCGGCAGGGCGAGCCCTCCGCGACATATAACAAAAAAGAAACCCTCGTTAGTTTCGGCGTTGGGATCTCTCTATCCTGTTGGCCGATGCATTGCCGAAACCCGATGGACGGTGGGTAGGTCTGTGGCTGGGGGATTGGGGGGTATTGGCATGAAAAAGGGCGATCCATGGATAGGACCGCCCTTTTTATGTGTTGCCGGGAGGATCGTCCTTGTTGCGTCCGGACGACCCTTTGGCGTGCGGTTTATGCGATGGCCCTGAGTTCGTCTGTCAGCGCGAACCCGGTTGAGGGTTCTGTGTGGTAAGGACCTGCGGCGACGATATCGATCATGACGAGAGATGGTGAGGTTGCGGCGGTTTCGGCGAACTGCACGAGCGCGCGTCCGTCGGTCCATCGGCAGGTATCGTTTTCGTATGACTGCCATCCTTCGATGGTCCTGTCTTCGAGATGAGCTGCGATGTGCTGGGTGCTTCTGCTTTCGAAAACCATAATGGTTCCGACGAGGACACCGAGATTGCGCCGGTCGTTGACGAAAGGCCCGATGGTGTCACTGGGACGGCTGGCCCGTGAGCAGAGCCATGCCCGATCGATGCCGGCGGGGAGTTCGAACACATAGCCCTGCAAAGTACGACGGATGGGTCGGATTTTTGCGCCCTGGCTTGTCAGCAGGTGCAGATCGGGGTCGTCGGTCAGGGGGGTGGAGGGGCCTTCGCTGACGTAGCCGAGCTGAGCGGCGCGTTCCTGAAGGCTGGTGAAGACTGGCTCGACAAGGGAACGTGCGACGCCCAGCGGTGCGGCTGCGTCGGTTTCCCAGCTTTTCACGGGGGTGAATACCCCGTTGATCAGGCTGCCTTCCTGAGTGAAAGAGAGGCGATTGCCGGTATCCAGATAGGTTTCGGACAGAGCGCCATTGGCCATGATGATGGCATGGTGTTCGGTCTCGATATGATAGACCTCAAAGACATCCTGCTCATCGATCACGATGCTGCTGCCGTTGACGAGCATGCGTGCGGGGATGAGATGATCGGCGAGGAAGAGGCAATGCTCTGGTGTGATCAGCAGATCCTGAGAGGGGGAATTGTCTGCCTGGGCGTTGGCACGTACGCGGACGGGGTGTTCTTCTGCTAAGGTGGCGGTAACGGTTTTTTTGCCGATCCAGCAGAGGGGGACGGCCTCGATCCCTGTTGCCTGATAGGTGAGGACCTCATCGCCGACAGACAGTGCCTCGACAGCGACCGGACCGGAAGGCGTGGCAACAAGCGTGCCAGGCAGATAACACGGCGTCGTCGTAAGGGTGCCGAGGACGAACTCATTCATCCCGCCGGTATAATCAGCCATGGTTATCTGCTCACCATAGGGTAGTCGGTATGGGTTGCCATCGAATACAAGATTGATGACTGTCTTTGCTCCGGTAAACTTATAAGTCGCGGTAAACGAGATTGTCGTCGTGGCGCCGTCGAAAAAGGCATTTACAGCGATATCGCCACCATATGGCCATAGGTTGAAAGTAACAATCATATCTTTTGTTACTGTACCATAGATTCGAAGCGTTCGAGTGCAGTTCGGGGAGGATAAGGCTGATGAGGACTTGAAATCTATATCTATTGAACTTGTATTTTTTGTGCACCCAGAACCGATATACGCTTCTGCATATTGTGTTACGGACTTGCCTTCTGCGGCCGACATGGTGAGAGAGCCGCCGTCCAGATTATAAACCTTACCATTGGAGTACGGAGTTTTGGTTCCGGATGTCAGATCGTACATTGAGAGAATCCATTCAGGAAATTTTTCTCAATTAATCATGAATAAAAAGATCACGCTATAGTAACAAATGTTAATAATTTAGCTTTTAGTTATGTAAAATGCACGATGATTTGTAAAAATTGGATATTTGAAATCAACATACCATTATTTTATCATAAAAACTATATATGTGCTTGATCTGTAGATGCGGTACTGGAGTAGAAAATCATTATCCAGCCATGAAGTCGGATCGATCGAGTGATGAGGGATCATGATATACAGGGGTCGGTTATCCTGCCGATTTATCTGCTATTATAAGAAATAACCCTATATAAAATGTTAACTATAAATTGTTTTATAAGAAAAAGTCATAATTTTGGATTTTGTACTGAGTTCGCGATGTATGGATAGAAGTTTTATTTTTGTAGATGTTGTCCGGTAGGTCAATGTACCACGGGCAGGGTGGCCAGAGCCGGCCGGGCATAGATGTAGCCTTGCTGTAACGAGATGCCGATCTCCGAGAGGATGCTGGCCTCTTCGGCTGTTTCAATTCCTTCGCATATTGGCGTTACGCCCAGATTGTCGAGCATGGCGATGGTGTGGCGCATCATGACCTGCTTGACCGGTGTTGTATCGATATTGCGCACCAGCTCCATATCGAGTTTGACGTAATCAGGCTGAAAACGCGACAGCAGGCTCAGACCTGCGTAGCCAGCACCGAAATCGTCTATGGCCGTCTTGAACCCCATACTGTCATAGGTACGCAGAATATGCAGAAGATGCTCGGTATCGAGTGCTTCGTTTTCGCAGAATTCGAACAGGATATTCCCGGTCGGAAAATTGACGCGCTCAGCCGCTTCGAGCGTGGTGCCGATACACGCACTCGGTTCATAAACGGCATTGGGCAGGAAATTGATCGAAAGCAGAGCTCCGCGCTCGGCGAGTCCGAGTTCGGCTGCCATCGTGATTGCGGTCACACGGCATTTCTGGTCGAAAGCATAGCGGTTTTCAGGCGTTACACGCGATAAAATCTGCTGCGCCCCTGTTCCATCCGCGCCGCGCACCAGGGCTTCATACGCGAAGATCCGGCGTGTGGAGAGATCGACGATCGGCTGGAACGCCATAGTGATGGGAAAATCGAAACCCGCATCGGCGCTGCAACCCGCGCAGGCCTTGCGCTTACTCCGCCCCCAGAAAGAAGCCATCATCGCGTCACCCCTTCGCGCATTGATCGTGCGCCTTGCCGAACGCCTCGCCGGCTCACGAGTTGGTGAAAAATTTGTAACAGGATGAAGAAACGTGATTCCGGGGGACGAAGCCTGTCCAAAAGGCCGGTTCAGCTCAGAACATAGAAGGCGCACGCTGAAACGGTGATGGTTACCGGCAGGGTTATCAGCCAGGCCAGAGCGATCTTGGCCAGCATGCGCATATTGATCCCCGATCCTGCGGCAACCATCGTGCCGGCTACGCCGGAGGTAATGATATGCGTGGTCGAGACAGGCAGTCCCGTATAGCCTGCCGAGGCGATCAGTCCGGCGCCGACCAGTTCGGAAGCTGCGCCCTGTGCCGGAGTAAGGTGCTGTTTGCCGATCCCTTCGCCGAGGGTTTTCACGATACGCCGGTAACCGACCATCGTCCCGATCCCGAGGCAAAGAGCGCTCAGGATACGCACCCAGTAGGGAGCATACTCCACTGTGGGTCTGAGTGCCTTGGCCAGACCGGTGCTCGTATGCTTTTCCTCGGCAGAAGATGCGGGATTGGCGCTGACATCGCGCAGGCCCGACAGGATTTCATACACATCCCCGCGTATCTGCGCTGGCGTGGCTGGCCTGGAGACGTCACTGAGCCGGTTTATCGAGGCAAGGGCATCAGGTTTGAAGCTGTAGCGGTCGTATTGCGCGATCAGGGGCTTTGCTTCCTGAGCCATCCGGGCCAGCGCAATGCGGTCTGTCGGATGATCCGGGTTCATTGCAAAGGTCGCAGGCATAAGGCCTATGATGGTGAGCATGATGAGACCGATGCTCTTCTGTCCGTCATTGCTGCCGTGAGAAAAGCTGACCGATGTGCAGGTCAGGATCAGCAGGACACGCACAACCGGGTTGGGGCTTTCCCCCGGTTTCGGTGGTGTGAACAGGGCGGGCAGCTTCACCGCAAAGCGGATCAGCAGATAGAGCAGCCCCGCCAGAAAGAAGCCCAGCAATGGCGAGATGGCAAGCGCACGCAGAACTTTCCAGATCTGCCCCCAGTCCACGCTATGGCCGAGATCGCGCGCATGAAGAAATGAATCGCCTATCGCAATGCCGATCAGGGCACCGATGGTGCAATGCGAGGAGGAATTGGGAATACCGAACCACCAGGTGCAGAGATTCCAAGCCAGCGCCGTGCCGAAAAGCGCAATCAGCATTGGCACCGCAGGATTGCCATTGGGGGGCGTAAGCACATCGGGCGGAAGCAGTTCCACCAGGGCATAGGCAACTGCGATGCCTCCCAGCAGAACGCCCAGCAGGTTCATCAGCCCCGACCAGATCACGGCGACACGCGGTTTGAGCGAGTTGGTATAGATGACGGTTGCGACGGCATTGGCGGTGTCATGAAAGCCATTGGCGAATTCAAACACACATACAAGCACGAAGCAGATCGCCAGCATGATGAGCGATCCGGTAGAAGAGGGGGCGAAATGGAGCATGGATCCGGCAGCCTTCGCATGAGGAAGTCCTCAATCTCGGCTACCGTTTACATTTCGGAAAGACTTTGACGCAGGGTTTCGCAGAAACTTCACGAAAGCCCGGATAGGGAGAAGGGGAGCGTTCTCCCGGATTCCACGCCGCAGCGTGGGGGCAGATGGTAGGGCTGTGCTCGTGCCCTACCAAGACAAAAGGCAGTCGGCCTTCTGAAACCCGTTTTTCAGACCGGGAGAGGGGGACTCTCCCGGGAGCTGGGCCAGATTATGTGCCCTGTGATGGGCTCAGCGGCCGAGCTTGCGCAGCTTCTCGCCGCTCATCAGGCGCTTTTCGATCACTTCGAGCGACATGCCCTTCGTTTCAGGCACGAAGGCGAAAGTCAGGACAATGAAGAAGGCGTTCAGACCGGCGAACAGCCAGAAGGTGCCAGCTGTGCCGAAGGTATTCATCAGGGTCAGGAAGCTTGCTCCCACGACCATATTGGTAATCCAGTTGGTAAGGGTCGAAAGCGAAATACCCAGATTGCGGCCTTGCATGGGCTGGATCTCGGAGCAGAGCACCCACATCAGTGGTCCCGCCGACATTGCAAAACCTGTGCAGAACAACATCAGCAGGAAGATTGCGATGAATTTCGAGGTTTCGCCCGACATATCTGTTCCGAGCAGGATGGCGAGTGCCCCCATGCCGATCGCCATAACCGAGAAACCGATATAGAGAATGGGCTTGCGGCCCCATTTATCGACAAGGCCAACCGCGATGAAGGTCGCGAGCATGTTCACCAGACCGATAATGGCCGTGCACCACATCTGCGACGTGGCATCGAACCCGGCGTTGGAGAGGATTTTCGGCGCGTAATACATGATGATGTTGATGCCGGCGAGCTGCTGCATGGCCTGAAGCATGATGCCCAGCGCAATCGAGCGTCGGAAATTCGAGTTGGTTTTCAGCAGCTCGAAGCCATGCTGCTTGACCTCAAGCTGTTCGCGGATAGCCTTGATTTCCTTTGCGGCTTCAAGCGGGTCTTCACGCAGGGAAAGCAGAACCTCGCGGGCCTCCTTGTGTCGTCCCTGCATGATCAGCCAGCGCGGGCTGTAAGGCAGGAAAAGCACGCCGATCAGGAACAGGCCGGCAGGAATGGCGGCAACGCCGAACATCCAGCGCCAGTCGCCGCTATAGGAGAAGTAGGTATTGGACAGGAAGGCGAGGAAAATGCCGACCGTCACCATGAGCTGATAGGTCGAGACCATGGCGCCGCGTGTGGCTTCGCTCGCGATTTCCGACAGATAGAGCGGTGCTGTGAAAGCCGAGATACCGACGGCCAGACCCATCACCACACGAAAGGTGATCATGGATGGAATGGACCAGCTGAGTGCGCAGCCGATCGAGCCGATCACGAAAATCGAGGCGCCTGCAATCAGCGAGCGCTTGCGCCCCAGAGTATGCGCCATCCAGCCCGCGGCAAGGGCGCCGACGGCCGCACCGGCCATCATGGAGCTGACCACCCATTCCTGGGCGAAGGTCGAGGCGTTGTACTGCTTGGCGAAGAAATCGAGTGCGCCTGCAACGACACCGATATCCAGACCGGACATCAGGCCGGCAAGAGCCGCCAGTACGCCGATGACGATGATCTTGAATTTTGTCGCATCGAAAACCGATGCCAATACGCCTTCTGTATTACCGGCATCTGTGTCTGTCGCCATTGTCGGGTCTTATCCTTTACCGGCGGCACGCAATGTGCCGACTTCTCGTCCGTTCCAGTTCTTCATCGTCTGATGCGACAATCCGGCCAGCACCGCGCGGTCGGCGTCGGACCAGCACGCCCCCTGCAGATCGAGCAGAAGCGAGGCCAGAGCCACTTCTGCTGCCCGGTTCGCGCCATCATCGGTCTTGATCGCTATTCCCAGCCCGAGTTCGGGCAGGGAGGCGACCATCACCCCTTCTGCACCCATTTTGCAGAAGATTCGGTTACCGAAATGCGCCATCAATGTCGTATCGAAACGTCCGCTCCCCGCCACCATGAAGGGGTTGGACGCGACTGCTGAACGCAGACGCGCGGCGGCAGACGCATAGCCGGATGAAAAATTTCTGCCCGTACCGAAACGGGCAAAACCCGTGGCCAGCGCTGAAAGCGGTATGGCATAGGTCGGCATCGAACAGCCATCCAAGCCACGATTGCTCTCATTATGTGGGACTGAGGTCGCCATGACAAGCGCGTCGGTGACCTGGCGCTGTGCCGCGTGGGCAGGGTCGATATAACCGTGCGGGTCGAGCGACTGGTCTATGGACAGGCAGATCAGACCGGCATGTTTGCCAGAACAGTTGTTATGCAGGGCGGAAGGGCGGGCACCTGACGCTGCCAGTTCCTGGGCGGCCCTGTCATAAGTCGGCCAATGCGCACCGCATTCCAGACAGACAACGTCCTGCCCGGCTTTGGCAAGCATCGAGGCGGCCGTTTCGGCATGGCGTGGCTCGCCATTGTGAGAAGCGCAGGCCAGAGCCAGTTCGGCATCGTTCAGGCCCATACGCTCTGCTGCACCCGTCTCGACGAGAGGAAGCGCCAGAAGCGCCTTGACGGTCGAGCGTGGAAAGACCGGCCTGTCTATGGCGCCATGCGCCTGCACGACGTGCCCTCGATCGTCCATGACGGCAATGCGGCCGAGATGAAGGGATTCGACGCGCCCGCCGCGCGTGACTTCTGCAAGGGCGATATCGTCCATGGCGTGATCCTCGATGAAAGAAACCGGAAGGGGTGAGCGCAGCCCGGACTAGCCGGACGCAACCTGTCGCGACAGCAGATAGCAGGAAGCCCCTAGCTGCGCACTCATATCGGGGTCGGTCTCGAGCCACGGGGCGATATGGGGGTGACGCACCCGCAGCAGCACCCTCTCGACATGGGCGTTCTCCTCGTCCTGCGAGGAAAGCAGGGCCATCACGGCGGGGCGGGTACAGAATGAGAGCGGATGACGCGCATCGAGCGTCAGTCCGTTCTGCATAAGGGTTTCACCCTCATGACGACCCACCAGGCAGTACAGCCATCCGTCCTCCCTGTCCCGATCGGTGAAGGCGCGTGTCGTTACGACAAGCAGGGGGGCTTCTTCAGGCGAGAGGCTGGTGCGTGGAATGGGGGGATCATAATCGAACAGATCCGGCTGCCGGTCCTCCTGCCCCTCGGGCTGGCGCACGGGGCGCGCCATACGCTCGGGACGTGAGCGAAGCGATCCGCCGGAAATCGGCAAAGAACTGGGGCGCTTGTTCGGGGGAGCCATGGGCCGGGTATCGGCTGTGCCTTGTCAGCCTTGCTGGCAGGACGCGCAAAGCCCTTCGACCTCGACGGTGGCCTGATGGGGTTTGAAGCCGATCCGGCTGGCGGCAGTGGCGATGGCGAGAGCGATCTCCTTGTCCTCGACTTCGCTGACTGCGCCGCATCCGCTGCAGATCATGAATTGCGCACGGTGACCGCAGCCATGACCGTGGTGACAGTCCAGACGATGGGCACAGCCGATGAAGGCGCTCATACGCTCGATACGGTGGATCAGGCCCTGAGACAGAAGGAAATCGAGCGCGCGATAAACGGTAGGCGGCGCGGCATTGCGCTGATAGCGCCTGAGATGATCGAGAATGTCATAAGCCCCGACGGGTTTGGGGCTTTCCAGGATCAGGCCGAGCACGAGCCGTCTTGTGTCGGTCAGCCGGCTGGCGCGTGTGGCACAGAAGGCAGCCGCGCGGTCGAGCAGCGTCAGCGTCTCGGCAGAGAACGGATCCTGTTCGGTCGTCGCCTCAAGGGTAACCATCGGGAATTTCCTTTTCCGGCTTGTCCTGACCAGAGATCCGCCTCTATATCGCGTATCTCAGTCGTTATAATATAACTAAAGGCGACTTTTTTGCGCCAGTTTCTGCTCTTCCTGCTTTGTGTGGTGACCTTGCCCGGATTGGCCCGGGCCGAGGGGATACGCGTATTCTGTGCCGAAGCGCTCTGGTGCGAGCTTGCATCCGGGCTCGGTGGTGCAGTCGTGGAGACCCGGAGTATCCTGACTTCCCCGCGTGTCGATCCGCATGATTTTCAGGTGACACCGGATATGGCGCGTGCGCTTGCAAACTCCAATATCGTGGTGCTGACCGGCGGACATTACGATGACTGGGTTGCGCCTCTCCTTGCCGCACAGCCCGATAAAGCGCGTCATGTCATCGATGCCGTTTCGCTTGTCGGACTGAAGGATGGAGACAATCCCCACCTCTTCGACGACCCTGCGGCCATTCGTGACGTCGTGGATGCTCTCGCAGCCGAGCTTGTGCACCGTCTGCCCGGTGAAGCCGGGGCCATCGCGGCCAGGCAGGCGCAGTATCGACAGGCAATCGATGGCATCGAGCATCGTCTGTCGGCTTTGCGCCCTGTGACGAACGGGATGAAGATTGCAGTGGCCGAGCCTGTGGGCGGCCCTGTTTTCAGGGCGCTCGGGCTCGATGTGATCGATCCTGATTTTGCCCTGGCCATGATGACGCATAGCGATCCGGCCCCTCAGGAAGTGGCCCGGCTGGAGGATGCTCTGCGACAGAAGGCAGTGAAAATTCTTGTCGTCAATCCAGCCATGACCGGTCCATCCCTGCAGCGCCTTATTGCGATTGCACGGCAATCCGGGGTTTCAATCGTCGAGTTTGACGAATTCCCCGTGCCCGGCGTCTCGTGGCGCGACTGGATGACAGCGCGGCTCGACCGGCTGACTGCGGCCCTTGGCGTTCATGGCTGAGGCTGTCCCTGCAATCGCTCTTCATGACGTGACGCTTGCCCATGGTGCGCGCCATCTGATCGAGCACGCCGATCTGACGCTTGCGCCAGGCAGTTTTACAGTGCTGGCCGGAGCGAACGGTCATGGCAAGACCACCTTGCTGCGCGCCCTGCTTGGCCTGCATAAGCCGCAGGTGGGATATATCGAGATATTCGGCAGCCCCCCGCAGAAGGCGCGAGGCAGGGTCGGATACATGCCGCAGGACAGACGCCTGCCCGCGCCGCAGATGACCGGTCGCTCATTGATTGCCGCATCGTGGCGCGGCACATGTTTTGGCCTTCCAGCATGGGGGAGCGGTCTTAGGCATGCATTGCATGAGGCGCTCTCTCTGACCGGGGCCGAAACCCTTGCCTGCCAGCCATTGAGCCAGCTTTCGGGCGGCGAGCGGCAGAGACTGTTTCTTGCCGAAGCCCTTCTCGATTCGCCTTCGCTTCTCGTTCTGGACGAGCCGCTGAGCGGTATGGATCTCGCGTGGCAGGACCGTATTCTCACGATGCTCTGGACGCGTTGCCGGACAACGGGTATGGCGGTTCTCATGTCCTGCCATGGTCTCGAAACTGTCAGGCCTTTCGCCGATCATGTGCTCCAGATCAGCCACACCATGCTGGAGCTGCACGATGCTGCATTATGAGTTCATGCAGAACGCCTTTCTCGCCTCAGGGGTCGTGGCTGTTCTGAGCGGTCTCGTCGGGTGGTTTCTCGTGCTGCGCGGGCAGAGCTTTGCCGGACATGCCCTTTCCCATATCGGGTTTGCCGGTGCGACAGGTGCTACGCTGATCGGCATGACGCCCTTCTGGGGCATGATGCTTTCCGCAGTGGCGGCCGGTCTCGTTCTGGGGTGGGAGCCGCAAGGCGATCTGCGTGGCAATGCGGCGACAGCAAGCCACAGGGATAGCGTGATCGGTCTCGTTCTGGCGGCCAGTCTCGGGTTCGGATTGCTGTTCCTGCAGATACAGCATGTGCCGGTAAGCAGCACGACGGGGCTCTTGTTCGGCAACGCTCTGGGCGTCGATCGTCACACCCTGCATCTGCTGGAGCTGCTGGGCGCCCTGTGTCTTGCAGGCCTCGGCTTTCTGGGCCGACCGCTCCTGTTTGCGAGTCTGGATCCCGATCTTGCGGCTGCAAAGGGCGTGAAGACAAGGCTGGTTGCCTGTGCCTTCATGTGTCTTGTGGCGCTTGCGACCGTTGTCTGTTCTGCCACCATCGGCATTCTGATGGTGTTCAGTCTGCTTGTCGGGCCGGCAGCCTGTGCCTTGCGCCTTGGGCTCTCGCCATGGCCGGGGCTTTTATGCTCTGCCGGTCTGGCCCTGATCCTGTCCTGGGGTGGGCTGGTCCTGTCATGGTTTACAGGTATGCCCGTCTCTTTCTGGATCAGCCTCGGTGCTGCCCTGAGCTATCTGGCTGCACGCGGTCTGATCGCCGTCAGACGCTGATTCCTGAGGTCAGGACTTCAGAGCCTTGCGCCTGCCCGAAAAGCGCGCGCGGCTGAGGAGTGAGCCGTTTATGCGGCTCTTGTCAGTTCAGATGCCAGTCCAGCATCATGATACCCACGACGAAGACGGCAAGCACGATATGCATGATGATCAGCTCGCGCAGGTTGATTGTCGGCACGTCTGGTTTGGGCTTTGGCGGTTTTGCCATCACTGGCTCCTTCTTGATTTTTGCCAGTCGATCTTAAACCAAATTGCGGCACTCAAGTTATGTCGTCATGAAAAATAATTCAGAGACAACTGAGAGCGGGGCACGGCCCCATGACGAGCACCCGATCGAGGTATCGCCCTATGCAAAATATATCCTGATTCTGGCTGCCGTCGTGGCCGCAATCTGCGGCGGTCTCTACGGCTACGATACCGGCATCATCTCCGGTGCGCTCCTGCTGATTTCCGATGATTTCCATCTGAACAGCACCATGCAGGAGATGGTGGCGTCTGCCATTCTCGCCGGTGCCATACTCGGGGCTCTGGCAGCCGGATCGTTCTCGGAGAAATACGGGCGTCGTGCCTGCGTAACGCTGGTGAGCGGTATTTTCGTGCTCGGCGCTCTGGCCTGCGCATTCTCGCCCGATGTGTGGCTTCTGATCGTCTCACGTGTGTTTCTGGGCTTTGCCGTGGGGGGCTCCACGCAGGTCGTACCGATGTATATTTCGGAACTTGCCCCGGCCGAAAAGCGCGGAACGCTGGTCACCATGTTCAATGTGGCCATCGGGCTCGGTATCCTTCTGGCCAATATCATTGGTTATACCGAGCGCGAAGCCTGGGGCTGGCGCCCGATGGTCGGCATGGCCGCCGTTCCTGCTGCCATCGTTTTCGTCTCCATGTTCTTCATGCCCAAAAGCCCGCGCTGGACGGCTGAAAACGAAGGCATGAAGCGTGCCATCATCGAACTCGGCCGTATTCGCACGTCCAGGAAGGTCATCCGCAAGGAAGTGCGCGAAATGCGTGAGAATGCCGAGGGGGTCGATCCGCGTAACCGTGGCTGGAAGGGCCTGTTCCGTGCCTGGGTTCGTCCGGCGCTCATTGCCGCTCTGGGTGTCGCATTCTTTACGCAATGCGGCGGCCTGGAGATGATGATCTATTATGCGCCGACCTTCCTGCGTGATGCAGGTTTCGGTGAGTCCTCGGCCCTGATGGCGTCACTGGGCGTGGCCATCACCTATTGCATCATGACGTTTATCGGCTGCCTGATCGTCGATCGTGTAGGTCGTCGTCGTCTCATGCTCATCATGGGGCCGGGCTCTGTCGTCAGTCTGATCGGGCTCGGTATCGTGTTTGCCATGCATCCGGCACCGCATAGCATCGGGTCCTATCTGGTCATCGTGTTCCTGTTGTTGTTCATGGCGTTCAACTCGGGCGGTATTCAGGTATGCGGCTGGCTGCTCGGGGCCGAGATGTTTCCGCTCTCGATGCGCGGTCAGGCTACGAGTCTTCATGCCGCCACATTGTGGGGATCCGACCTGCTGGTCACAGGCACAGCCCTGACGCTGGTGCAGCTCATCACGCTGGGCGGAACGATGTGGTTCTATGCCGCTGTCAATCTGGCATCGGTTCTGTTCATCTACTTCTTCGTGCCCGAAACCGCAGGGGCTACACTGGAAGATATCGAGCTGGCCCTGCATGAGAAGCGTTTCCGTCCGACGCGTGGCCATACACGCATCGTATCGGAGGACGCGCAGGAAGAGGCTGCTGCCTGACAGAGCGGCTTTTAGCCGAAACAGCCCGGCCTGCGAGTTTTATCCGGGCTATCCTCCCGCGAACAGGGGGATATCCCGGGCCCCGGCCCAGACATGAAGGTCCTCGCGCTTGAGGGCGGCAGCCATCATGTCGGGAAAATGGTCTGGTGTGCAGGCGAAGACCGCACATCCCATTGCGGCAAATGCTTTGGCATGATCGGTGTCGCAAGCGGGACGGCCGTCGTCTGAAAGTGCCAGCAGGACGATCAGGTTGACTCCGCTTTCAATCATCTCCGCAGCGCGAGCCAGCATCTGGCCTGCATCGCCGCCCTCATAGAGATCGCTGATCAGGATGAAGTGGGTTTTGGCAGGCTGCTCGATAAGCGATGCGCCATAGGCGAGAGCGGTATCGATATCTGTGCCGCCGCCGAGTTGTATGCCGAATAGCACGCTGACAGGATCTTCAAGCTGGTCAGAGAGATCGATAATCGACGTGTCGAAGCAGATCAGGCGCATATCCAGAACGGGTAAAGATGCCATGACGGCTGAAAAGATCGAGGCATAGACCACGGAATTCGCCATGGAGCCCGACTGATCGACACACATGATAACGCGATCCAGATCGGCACGTGTCTGTCGGCGTCTGGCGTGGCCGACCAGCTTATGGGGCACCACTGTCTGGTAATCGGGTTGCCAGTGTTGCAGATTGGCCTTGATGGTACGAGGCCAGTCGATATCGGCAGGGCGCGGTCTGGCTGTGCGTTGCAAGCGGTTGATCGCGCCACGGATGGCATTCTGAGTCTTGGTTGCAAGACGGGCCATAAGCGCGTCGACCACTTTTGAGACAACGAGCCGGGCTGTCTCGACCGTCCTCGCGGGCATGATATCTTTCAGTGCGATCAGATCGGCGACCAGATGAACATCGCCTTCCAGACTCTCGAGCAACTCGGGTTCGAGCAGCATGGCTTTCAGATTGTGCCGCTCGAGCGCATCGCGCTGGATGATCTGTACGACGGGGGCCGGAAAGAAACTGCGTATGTCGCCGAGCCAGCGCGCAATCTGCGGCGATGAGCTGCCGAGCCCTCCCTTGCGCCGTCCTTTGTCGACATTTCTGCCGTAAAGAGCGGTCAGGGCCCGGTCGAGACGCCGATCGTCCTGACAAAGTCCTTGTGTATCGTCTGTCCCAAGTGCCAGACACCAGCGACGATGTCTCTCGGCTTCTCCATCCTGGATAGCCTGTTGTGTCTTTTGCGTGGTGGCAGTCATGATGCCAGTCCCAGAATACGGCATAGCAACGGGAGCGCCTCATTGCTGAAAATGGCAGAAAGGGGACCTGTCGTGTCTCCGGCGTAAACCGCTTTTGTCGGTGTAGGCTGAAGAAGGGTGTCCAGAAGGCGTTTACGGGTTGTAAGGGCGAAATCGCTGAAGCTTCTGCGCATCATGGGCAGGATCTCGATGAACTGGGTCTCATCGAGAGTCATGATCCAGTCATCCAGCGCAGCCAGGAGCGCATGATCCTGAACCAGTATTTCAGCACCGCCCGAAAGGAAGCTCTCGATGAAGTCACCCGCATCCGCAGCTGGGACAGGCGGAAGCAACGAACGCGAGAAACCTGCCAGAACGAACGTTACAGGTTCGGCCTGTCTGTCATGGAGGAGCCGCAACGCCGTGCCTCGTATCGTGGGCGACACGGTATCATGCGCGATGGCCGAGCGCAGGGCATGATCCCACAGGCCGGTCAGATGGGCTTCGCCGAACAGGGTGACAGATTGGTCGAAACCAGCCATGACCTCTTTCGTGCTGCACGCGGCCTTTTTGTCTATTCCGCGGCATGAGAACGAAAATCCAGCACATATTTCCACACATAGCGTCCAGACGAGCGTTCTCAGTGCGGCTTCAGGCAGAGGTCTTGCGCCGCCATAGCGCAGCAGTGAAACAAGTGTTACGACGCTTTCCATCAACGATGCCATGGACTGGGTCGTGACGGCGACATCGTGTAGTCTGGTAATGACTTGGTCCGTCGCATCGGGCAGATCGGCAAGGAGACACTGCCGCACGAGCCCGGACAGCACGGCGATATCCGCACTGCGTCCGGCGTCGGCAATCGCCTTGTTGTTTGCAGCCTGCTCGATGGTAACCCCGTAGGGTAGGGCCTGGACCAGAGCGATTGCATAGGAGGGCGACCAGCTCATCCGCCAGATTTCGCGATAGGTACCGCGTCCGGCTGCGCCATCGACAAGCCTCCCCCATGGAAGGTCAAGCACCGTGAGACGATGGAGCAGGGTCGAGCGCAACAGCCCGGCCTCCGTCCTCAGATCAAGGGTGATATCGCGTGGCTCGGTTTCGGGCTTGAGGCGGCATTTTTTCTGCCAGCGCTCCAGATCGCGGGCGAGGGGGATCTGAGGCACCGCAGGATCGAGTGCCCCGATTTGCTCACCGATCAGAAGCCGAGACTGGATCAAGCTCAGAGGTGCCGTTTCGCCATGGCACAGAACGGCATGCGCGGCATCCTGCATTTCAGCCAGATCGGGCAGGGATTTGCCTCTTATCGCGGCAAGAGCCAGAGCAAGACGTGCGGCTTCAAGGGTCGAGGCCGACGAGGTAACAAGACCCTCGCTACGCAGGAGTCCCGATACTTTTGCAAGCCATCCGGCAGTAAAACTTTCAGCGGTGAGGGGCAATTGAACGGCGCGCTCCTTCAGGTGCCAGAGATGGCGATACCAGCCCGGTGCCGTTACACCGGCGCTATAGCCCGATCCGCTGGCAAGTCTTGCGTCGCTCCAGGGCACCCAGGCTGAGTCCGTCCTGACCTTTTTCAGATCGCGTATCAGGGCCCGGTCTGCGGAGTAGCCGGTCTTTCGTTTCAGAGCCGGGACATGCCAGGCACCTGTTACGACTGCAATCTGACCCTCCTCATCTTTCAGTGCCTGACGCAGTGCAATGCGCATGAAAGCCTCGCGCAGCAGATCGCGTCTGTATCGTTGCGGGGTCAAGAGCGATCCAGTCTCGGCTGAGTCACGCAGTGCAGTCATGGCCGTGTCGATGGCTGCGAAAACAGCCGGTCCAGGAGCGGCATGCTCGACCATGGCATGCCACCAGGCCTCGCCATCCGCATATCCCGCAAGCTGCGCCAGATCGTCGAGCGGATCGAGCTTCGTAATTGCCTGCAATTCTGCCTGATGATCGTCTGTGTATGTCTTCTGATCTTGGTCGTTGTCCGCAAAGTTGCCCGCAGCGGGAGTTTCACGGCCTGGGGGGACGGACGTATCCTCCCATGCCAGAAGACAGGCGGCAGGCCAGTCAATGAAACGTACGTTCCGGTTGTGACGTGCAGCCCATAAAAGCGCCTGCCATTCGGGAGAATAATCGGCGAACGGGGAGAATACCGCATTGGCGGGATTATCTGTCTGGTAGTGCAGCAGTGCGAGCGGGGGCGTCATACCTTCGAGCGCGGCATAGGGCACCAGCCTATCTGCCTCGGGCTGTCCCTCTATCAGAACAAGGGCCGGAGCGAGATCGTCCAGGGCCGCGATCAGACTTGCTGCCGAGCCTGGTCCGTGATGACGTATGCCAAAGAAATGCAGACGTGGATCCATGGGTTGTCAGATCACATCCCGAATGGCGCCATAAAGATCGCGCCAGTCCTCACGCTTGCGCACGACATTTTCAAGATACTCCTCAAGAGCCTGCAAATCTGCGGCAGGATCTTTTACGATGGCACCGACCAGATTCCCGGCAAGCGATTGCGCGTCGATGGCGCCGCTGCCGAAATGGGCAGCTTCGGCCCAGGCATTGATTCCGACGGAAATCGCTTCAGCGGTGGAGAGCGAGCCACTGATGGTCTTGAGCTTCAGCTTTCCATCCTGTGTCTGCCCTGCGCGTAACTCACGAAACATCGTCACGATACGGGCAATTTCCGCCTCTGCCGGAGCAATCGGCGGCAGAGCAAGAGAAAGCCCGATTTCACCAATACGACGGGTGACGATATCTGTTTCTTCCTCATACGTGGCAGGAGGCGGCAGAACGACGACATTGAACCGTCTTTTCAAAGCGGACGAAAGGTCGTTTACGCCTTTGTCCCGGTTATTGGCTGTCGCGATCACGTTGAAACCCGGTTTGGCATGGATGGCATCGTCGAGTTCGGGAATGGGCATCATTTTCTCTGAGAGAATGGTGATGAGCGTATCCTGAACGTCCGATCCCATACGGGTCAGTTCTTCCAGACGGACGAGTGTGCCGTCCTGCATGGCGCGCATCATAGGGGTGCGCACGAGAGCCTCGGGGTCGGGCCCCTTGGCGAGCAGCATGGCATAATTCCAGCCATAGCGTATCTGGCTTTCATCTGTGCCTGCCGTGCACTGGATAACCCGGCTTGAGGTGCCGGAGATTGCCGCCGTCAGATGCTCCGATACCCATGATTTAGCCGTGCCCGGCATACCCAGAAGAAGCAAAGCGCGATCGGTGGCGAGGGTTGCGACCGCAGTCTCGATCAGTCGCGGATTGCCTACGTATTTCGCGCTCACAGGCGTTCCATCTTTGGCTGAGCCGCCCATTAGATAGGTTACCACCGCCCGGGGCGAGAGCGCCCAGTTTGCCGGACGGGCATGGGTGTCGCCACGTTTGAGCGCATCGAGTTCATGGGCGTAGCGTTCTTCCGCGCCTTGACGCAGACGTGTTTCCGTCATGATGACGTCTTTTCCTGATAAAGTCTGATGAGGGTGTCGACCAGAAAGATAGCGCGTTCGCCTCCTCGCGGAGATCTGGCTTCAAGGTCATGACGCAGGGAGACGAGCCCCTCTGCAGGGGTCAGGGTGACACAGGCTACGAGACTACGCTCGCCGTGCGCGCCGTGATTTATGATCCCGTTCGACAGGATCTGTGCCTGAGCGCATGGCAGGGGGCCATCGCAGCGCTCTGCCAGACGTTCGATTGCATAGTGCCATGCGGTTGTGATCGGTAGATCGGCTTGATGAGCAGGGCTTGCGATGACTGCTTCGAGACAATGGCGGCGGTCTGCCGCAGAGCGTAGACCGAGTTCGTCAAGGCCGTATGCTACGAGAAATGGCCAGAGAGGTTCCGGGGCATGGGCCGCGAGTTTCGAAAGCATGGCCCAGTTATGGTCATTCGCAGCGGCTACACTCAAGCACTCCATCAGCCACTGGTCTTCGCTAGCCGCTGTCGCTAGATCGTCAGTGCTCATGCCCAGCATGGCGGCTATTGCCCTGCTTTCAATCAGACAATAATCCTGCCTCATCCACATGCCGATCAAGCTTTTCTCGTCCCGGTGTTTTTCGAGTGTCGCGGGTAGCTGCAGGGTGATTGTGGACTTGCGTCGCAGCAGGCCGGACCGGGTGACGATAAGCCGGGAGATGAAATCCTTAAGCTGGGACTGGGTCCGTATCGAACCGGGTAATCGGTCAAGAAAAACGGTCGCGCATCTGCGTATCTCGGCCGAGCGGTCTTTGCACAGCGCCTCAAGCAGGGGACGATCTCCAGCCGTACGATTGATCCAGAGCAGATTGACGAGCTGAAGCCTGGCTTCGGCTCTCTCTAGCGGCAGCTGTGCAGCAATGAGGTTGCGCGCCTGAATGGAGTCGCTTTCACGTAAAGCAGCAAGAAAGGCGAGACCGTCGGGGCGGGGGGCATGTGACCAGTTCGAGGCATTGATATCCTGAGCCACAGGGAAAGGCGTGCCGTCCCCATTCGTAGGTAGAAGAAAGGTAACGCGTTCATTCAGGGCGGCGTGATGACGCCGCCTGAATGCCCTGAGCTTTCCTTCATCGAAAGGGTGAAGCTGCAAGGCACAACGCGACAGGCACTGTGCGAGCGCCCGCCCGGCACTGTCCTTGCAGCTTCCCTGTTCTGTTCCGACAAGATGAAGAATCTGCCGTCTTGCTTCGTCGGAGACGATGGGGCGCGAGGCGACGAAAGGCAGAACGGTATCGAACATGTCCGGGCAGGCAGGCAGCCCGAAGGCGTGCGACTGGGTTAGCAGCGCCAAGACCGAGAGAGCGGCGGGGAGGGGAGGAATATTCTGCGATGCGCAAGAGGTAAACGCTACACCACAGAAATCAGGCAATGCCTCTGTATCGACCGGATGACGTGCCGTACCAAGCAGAAGAGATTGTGGGAGGCATGATCGGCGCATCAGAGCCTCCATATACCCAGCGAGGTACTGGCCAGCAAAGGAGTGAAAACCCTTCCGTTCCACAGACCGAACAGGCCCACTGGGCCGACACGGCACAGGCAGCGGGCAGAGTCGACGCAGTTTTGCACCACGGGAAGGACGATATCGTCCTCGACGAGAAAGAGACTGTCTCCTGAGCTGCGTAGAAAGACCGGTGACACTGCGAGAGGAAAATCACCGAGCCAGGGTTTTGCGGCAAGGGCGTGACGCCAGTCGTTCAGGGCGGTAGCAAGCGACCGGGGCCGGCATGACCACGGAGCAGATGCCTGTTCCGTGCCGTGGCTGGATGCAATCTGGACACGCAACGGCACAGGGGAGGGATAATAGACGCATTCTGCATCCATCGTGTCGTCGACGAGAAAAGGAAGCGACCCCGCTTGGCTTCCCGGAACGATATAATCGACCAGCAGAGCGAAAACGGTTGGCTCGTTTTCGAGCCCGAGCCATGTCTCGATACGCTTCATACGATCCGGTTGAACCGTTTCCTTGATGCCGAGAACACGCCAGGACCCGGAGCGCTTCAGTGCTGAAGATTCGCTGAGCAGCTCCTCGCGCGTCATGACCCAACCCGACGCTCTTCTGGCATCAGCGACGAGCGCGGCGGGTAGCGTGTCGGACCGGAGGCATGTCCGGCCCAGCAATAGCAAGGCAGCAAAGCATCTAGCCGCTTCGAAAGGGCGGTCGTGTGAGTCGACGGATAAAAGCATGTCGGGCAACGCCGACACACGATTGGCCAATCCCGGCGCTTTTGCATCGTAAAGGCGTTTTGCCAGGGTCACGCATGCGGTTCTGGCGCGCTGGTCGAACCCAGCCAGACCTTGATCGATCTGATCGCTGAGCCACTGTTCCATGCACTCCACCCCTTCGGTGAAGAGGGCTTCACGTTTGAGCCTGTTTCTCTCGCGCTGTGCATGTGTTTTGAGAAGGGAGGCCGCAGCGGGTCGTTCATTGCCGGCCTCTGCATCGGGCACAGAGAATCCGGCTTTTGCGCCCGACGCGTTTTCCTCTTGACCCTTTTGCTCTCTGTCTTGCGTACGGGCCGCCCCGCGACGGCGGGACAGCCACTCCTGCACCCAGAGTGGAATGGCGGGATCCACGGTAAAGGGAATCGTTCCAAGGGCACGAAAGCCCATCAGGGCCAGACAATGCTTGCATGGAAATTTCCGGCTTGGGCAGCTGCATTTATACCCGGCATCGCTTTCAGAAAGGCATACGCGATATGGTGTTGCTCCCGAACCCTGACATTCGCCCCAGACAAGGCCCCGGCCATCCTCGCCGAGATTGACCCAATGCGAAGGCGTCATGAGTTTTTGAGCAGCTGTCAGACTCGCCTGATCCGGCGCAAGTCGGGAGATCCGGTCAAGGGCGTCAGACAAAGGGGCTCCAGTCGATTGGGGTGGCCGGAAAGGACAAAGTGCCAGAAGTAAAACGCTCGGTCGAATTAACAGTCCGTCGTATATCGACAGGTGAATGACGGGAGTTATCTGCCATCGACGTAAACTGTATTCCAGTCCGACCGGGATCGTGGCAGCTATGGATCGGCAATACCAGTCAGATTCGCTTGAGCAGGAAGCTGTTTTCTGCATCCTAGCTGGAAAGGGCCGACTGCATGGAAGAGCGTGACGTCAATCTGGCGTTGCGCGTCGGAAATCGCTAAAAGCGGCCTCGGAATGACTGTTGCCCATCCGACCGCAGCGCCTTTGTGCCAGGGGAAACCATGCGGAACAGGCGAGAAGTAGGATCAATATGAGCTGGCTGACCGAATACGTTCGACCGAAAATCCGTGGCCTTCTGCAGCGCGAAGTGCCGGAGAACCTGTGGACCAGCTGTGAGTCCTGCTCGCAGATGATCCTGATCAAGGATCTCGAAAAGGCACAGCGCGTCTGCCCGCATTGCGGCCATCATGGCAAGGCCAAGGCCAGTGAGCGTCTCGACTGGACATTCGATGACGGCAAATACACCAAGATCGAGCTTCCCAAGGTGCCGAGCGATCCGCTCGGTTTTCGCGACCAGAAGAAATATGCCGACCGTCTGAAAGATGCCAAGGCGAAGACCCATCTCGATGAGTCGCTCGCTGTAGCGCATGGCAAGATCGGCGGTCACGATGCGGTCGTCGCCGTCATGGCCTATGAGTTCATGGCCGGTACCATGGGCACTGCGCTGGGTGAGGCCTTTATCGCGGCATGCCGTCTGGCTGTACTGCAGAAAGCCGCACTGGTCATTTATACCGCATCGGGCGGTGCGCGCATGCAGGAAGGCGTTCTTTCGCTTATGCAGATGCCGCGCACGACCATTGGCGTCGAGATGCTCAAGGATGCGGGTCTGCCCTATATCGTCGTGCTGACCAACCCGACCACGGGTGGTGTGTCGGCTTCGTTCGCGATGCTGGGCGACGTGCAGATTGCCGAGCCCGAGGCTCTGATTGCCTTTACCGGCCCGCGTGTGATTCAGGATACGGTGCGCGAGAAGCTCCCGGAGGGCTTCCAGCGTTCCGAATATCTGCGTGACCACGGCATGGTCGATATGGTCGTGGCCCGTCCCGATCTGCATGCCATGCTTGGCCGACTGATCGGTATGATGATGAACAAGCCGGTCGAGTCCTCCGTCGAAGCGGCCTGACACCTCCGGTTTTCCTCCCGCCCTGCGTGACAGGGCGGGTTCTGACCTGCCTTCTCCCGAAGTGACCCATGACGACAAAAGCCGCTCCGGCCAAGCTCAGCGATGAATATGAGGGCCGGACCGGTGTCGTTCTGGCTCGCGTGCAGGCGCTCTACCCTAAACTGATCGATCTTTCCCTGTCCCGGCTCCATACCCTGCTGGACAAGCTGGGTAACCCTGAGCGCGCATTGCCGCCCGTCATTCATGTGGCAGGCACGAACGGCAAGGGCAGCACCTGCGCCAATCTGCGCGCTATTGCCGAGCAGGCCGGTATGGCCGTGCATGTCATGACCAGCCCGCATCTTGTGGATGTGACAGAGCGCTTTCGTCTGGCCGGGAAGCTGGTCAGTGAAGAAGAACTCGTCGACACGCTCGAGGAGATCGAGCGGGTCAATGACGGGGCGCCGATCACAGTGTTCGAGGTTCTGACGGCGGCCGGTCTGCTTCTGTTTTCGCGTCATCCTGCCGATCTGGTCATTCTGGAAGTCGGTCTCGGCGGTCGTCTGGATGCGACCAATGTCGTCGCGCGCCCGGTCGCCTGCGTGATCACCCCCGTCGACCTCGATCATCAGGCGTTTCTGGGAGAGACGCTCGCCCTGATCGCCTCTGAAAAAGCCGGGATCATCAAGCCGGGCGTGCCGGTGGTCTGCGCAATGCAGCATGATGAAGTGCGTAACGTCATTGCGGCCAAGGCGTCGTCCTGCGCTGCGCCGCTCTGGCTGGTCGGGCGCGATATCGACTATGCCTGGCATGAGGATGACAGCCCGGCTGACGGGATGTCTCCCGCTGCTGACGTAGGCGACGGGACGCTGGCGTATCGCGATCCCCTGGGTGAACTGACGCTCCCGGCACCGGGATTGAAAGGCGTGCATCAGGCGGCCAACGCTGTGCTTGCGGTCTCCGCGTTACGGGCAAGCGGTCTGTCTCTGCCAGAGACTGCCTGGGCAGGCATAGCCCATACCCGATGGCCTGCAAGACTGCAGCGTCTTGAGGGAAAGCTTGCAGCTCTTCTGCCCGAAGGGTGGGAGCTGTGGCTCGATGGCGGCCATAACCCGAATGCCGGCGAAGCGCTTGCTGCGACACTCGCGAGCTGGTCGGACCGCCCGCTTCATGTGATTGTCGGGATGAAACAGAGCAAGGATGCTGCGGGTTTTCTGACCCCCATCCAGCGTCATGCGACAACCCTCCATGCGGTGGCCGAAGAAGGGCAGCATCTGGCTTTGCCTGTCGATGATATCATCGCCGCATCGGGGGGCGTTGCTGTTGCCGGTCCGACCCTTGCTGCGATCCTGCCCCGTTTGCAGGGTCCCCCTGCCCGAGTGCTGATCTGTGGCAGTCTCTATCTGGCGGGTGTGGTTCTCAGGCAGGATGGAACGATACCCTGCTGAGGCAGGGTATCGTCTCGCAAAAGGTTTTCTCAGCCTTTGTGATACCCATCCGGATGAGCAATGCGCCAGTTCATCGCGGTTGAAACGATCGTATCGAGGTCTGCGAAAGCAGGTGTCCAGCCGGTCTCTTCTCTGATTCTTGTGGAATCTGCAACAAGAATGGCGGGATCGCCCTCACGGCGTGGGGCATAATCCCATGGGACATTCTTGCCAGAGACACGCTCGACGCTTCTGATGACTTCGAGAATGCTGAAGCCGGTGCCATTGCCGAGATTATAGGTAACCGAGCCCTGATCCATGCGGCTAATCGACCGGATATGAGCATCGGCGAGATCGGCAACGTGGATATAATCGCGAATGCAGGTTCCATCCGGCGTCGCATAGTCATTGCCGAACAGTTTGAGGCTCGGGCGCCGCCCCAGCATGGCATCGATCGTCAGAGGAATAAGATGTGTCTCGGGTCGATGATCTTCCCCAAGACGGCCTTTCTGATCTGCACCCGCGGCATTGAAAT
Source organism: Colias nastes (assembly GCA_907164665.1). Taxonomy (NCBI): domain Eukaryota; kingdom Metazoa; phylum Arthropoda; class Insecta; order Lepidoptera; family Pieridae; genus Colias; species Colias nastes. The sequence continues at coordinate 105,842 of CAJQZM010041994.1, read as the reverse complement.
AACGAAGGCAGGCATAACGCATCCCGTGAATGTGGTCTGCCCAGAGCAGGGCACGCTCGATGAAGAATTTGCTTTCTCCATAAGGTGACCCCGGATCGATGGGAGCGGTATCGTCGATCGGCAAAGAGCGCTCTTCCCCTCCGAACAGGGCGGCGGTCGAGGAAAACACGAATTTCCGGACGCCGTGTTTCGCGCAGGCTTCAATCAGGTTGAGGGAAGTAAGGGTATTCTGACGCAGATAATGGTAAGGTTCGACCATTGAAGCGCCTACCAGGGACAGGGCTGCAAAATGCAGAACCGCATCCCAAGGTCCTTCCGCAACGAGACGTTCCGTTGCCTCCCGGTCGGCCAGATCGATTTCCTCGAAACGTGCACCTTCAGGGATGGCGCCCCGATGCCCTGTACTGAGATTATCCAGAATGACGACCTCATGTCCGGCATCGAGCAGGCTCAATGCAACATGACTGCCTACGAAACCGGCACCACCTACAACTAGAAGACGCATGACAATAGCCCCAATGATTTCAGGCAGCGAATAACAAATTAAAAAGAAAAGTCAAACACAGGATCATGCCGGCATAATTTATGGCAAGACAAGATAATAATTATATTTCCAAACTAAATCGATTTAATAATGATTATTTGCAGATAAAAATTATGCTACTTACATAAAAAATCGGTAAACATGAGAGAATCATTTGTATTCATATATTCCAGATTAAAAATTAGTATATTCTATACTATCGATATCCTCTGCAGATGAAGTTGACTGGCAAATATGAGCGAGGAGGCCCGCTCAAACAGCGTCCTGGTTTATTAAATCCTGCCGAACGGTGCACGTCTGACGTAACGGCCTTTGCCGCGCTCGGCGCGAAGGGTGCCGTCGTCCCATACCATCAGGCTCTGGCTGATCGTTCTTTTTGCAACGCCTGTCAGGGTCATGCCCTCATAGAGCGTGTAATCGACATTATGGTGGAGCGCCTTGTTGGAAATCGTGCGCGTGGCCGTAGGATCCCACAGGACGAGATCGGCATCGGCGCCCGGTGCGATACAGCCTTTTCTCGGGTAGATATTGAAAATGCGTGCCGTATTGGTCGAGGTGATGGCCACGAATTGTTCCGGGCTCAGCCGTCCACTCACCACGCCATGATGCCAGAGCACACTCATGCGCTCTTCAATCCCGGGGACGCCATTGGGTATTTTTGTAAAATCGCCCCGTCCGCGTTCTTTCTGTGTGCGACAAAAGCAGCAATGATCCGTGGCAGTGGTTTGCAACTGCCCTGACACCAGACCGCCCCAGAGTGCCTGTTGATGGGATTTCGGCCGAAATGGCGGGCTCATGACATGACGCGCGGATGAGAGCCAGTCCGTCGTATCGTAGACGCGCTCGTCGAACACCAGATGCTGGGGCAGGACTTCACCATATATTTTCAGCCCCTTGAGCCGTGCAGCAGCGATGGCTTCTGTGGCCTCACGGGTTGAAACATGGACGATATAAAGCGGTGTATCGTGCAGAGAGGCCAGTGCGATGGCGCGCTGGGCTGCCTCTCCCTCGACTTGCGCTGGCCGGGAACGTGGATGCGCCTCGGGGCCGGTTTCTCCTGAGGCCAGTAACTCTGCCTGCAGAAAGGAAACGGCATCGCCGTTTTCAGCATGGACGGTGCAAAGCGCGCCGAGTTCGCCGGCGCGCTGCATGGAATGCAGAAAGATAGCATCGTCGATCATCAGCGCATTTTTATAGGCCATGAAATGCTTGAAGGAATTGACGCCACCTTCGTGCACAAGCCGGCCCATATCTGTATGAACGCGGTCGTTCCAATGCGTGACCGCAACATGGAAACCATAATCCGAAGCCGATTTTTCAGCCTTGACGCACCAGTCCTGCCACGCCTCGAACAGGGGTTGCCCTTCTGCGGGTATGACGAAATCGATGATACTCGTTGTCCCGCCCGCCAGACCTGCTGCGGTGCCGGTAAAGAAATCGTCGCTGGCGGTCGTGCCCATGAAAGGCATTTCCATATGGGTATGCGGGTCTATCCCGCCCGGCATGACCAGAAGCCCGGAGGCATCGACGATCTCGCAGCCGGTCGGACAGTCCAGATCGGGGCCTATGGCAGCAATACGGCCTTCATCGTCACACAGGACATCACTGCGCGTACTGCGCTCGGCTGTAACGATCGTTCCACCCTTGATGAGCAGCATGACACTGTTCCCCTGTGAAAAAGCCCGGATAAAAGAACCAGCCATAATATCGTTGTAATATCGAAATCATAGAGCTAGCCTGACCAGATGGTCAATCTGTTGCTGGGAGCCTGGGCTTTCGGCATCGAACGAGCAGGATGGTTCTGCCGCAACGATCCTGACAAAGTTGTCGGGACAGGGCCGTTGGAACTGGGCGGTTGGAACATGGCAATCGTGCCGGGGCGATCGGGGAAAGGATGGCGATGACGCAGGCACACATGAACATGCTCTCTGGACCGTTATCGAATGAGGATCTCGCCCCCGTGGCAGAGCGACACTGGGGGTGGAGGGACTATCTGTTCCTCTGGATGTCCAATGTGCACAGCGTCGCCGGCTATATGACCATAGGCAGTTTTTTCATGATGGGCCTGCCTGTAGGGACCGTTCTGTCAGGACTGCTTGCTGCTGTTATCATCGTACATGTGCTGTGCAATCTCGTGGCTCTTCCCAGCCAGCGTGCCGGCGCACCGTTTCCCGTGATTATCCGTGGGGCTTTTGGCGTCTATGGCGCAGTCATTCCCGCTCTGGTGCGTGGGATTATCGCTGTGGGATGGTACGGCATACAGACCTGGCTGGCCTCGAATGCCATCGTGCTGCTCATCCTGCATATGGTCCCGGACGCGATGAACTATGCCGATTTCCATCATCATGGGGCGCTGGGCCTTTCCATGATCGGATGGGGGGGCGTTTGTGTTCGTCTGGCTGTTTCAGATTGCAGTATTCTGGCGCGGCATGGAGGCAATACGGCATTTTATCGACTGGGCAGGGCCTGCGATCTATGTGGTCATTCTCGGCCTCGACATCGCCCTTCTGTTCAGAACGCATGGGAGCATTCATTTCGAGGTTCTGCCGCAGGGCAATGTTTCCTGGTCAGTCGCTCTTGCGGGTGCGATGAGCGTTACCTCACTGACCTTGGCCTATTTTTCTCCGATCATTCTTAATTTCGGTGATTTTGCGCGTTATGGCACAGGCATGGGCGCTGTACGTCGGGGTAATTTCTGGGGGCTGCCTGTCAATTTCATGGCCTTCGTCCTGCTTGTTCTGACCACTATCGTGCTGGCCCGTTCGGCACTCGGAAAACTGATTCTCGATCCGGCCGAAACCATCATGCTTTTCGATAGTCAGACGATCATGCTGGTTGGGACAGTCACGCTGGTCGCTGCAACCATCGGCATCAACATCTCAGCCAATTTCGTCTCGGCGGCTTTCGATTTCTCGAATATCGCGCCATCCGCCATTTCGTGGCGCAAGGGTGGATTGATTGCCTCGATCGGTGCCGTTCTGCTGACGCCCTGGAACCTCTATGCGCATCCGGAACTGATTCACCTGACCCTTGATATTCTTGGCCTGTTTATCGCCCCTGTAACCGGTATCCTTCTGATCGATTACTATCATGTGCAGAAAACACGGCTCGATCTCGATGCGCTTTATTCCATAGATCCCAAGGGGCCGTACTGGTACAGAAAAGGTATCAATCCTCGTGCCGTTTGTGCACTGTGCCTATCCGTCGCACTCGGCCTGATCGTGGTTTTTCTGCCTGCGTTGCGCTGGGCTCAGAATTACGCCTGGATCATCGGTTTCCTGTCAGGCGGATTTTTCCACTTTATGCTTTCGAGCCTGTCGGTGAGGGCTGGAAAAGCGGTCTCACAAGGATCATGAATGTATCGAGTGCGGTATCGTAATCGCGCATATCGAGCGGTGCATTTTCCAGGAGTGCCTCGAACTGCACCTGCATATCGGCATAGGCCTGCGTGCCCATGTGGCCCGACATGCCGCACTCTTTCTCGACTGGCAGTCACGCGGGCTCATGACACCGATCGATCCCACGCATTTTCTCTGTCTGCTCTGGTCGGGCACGCAGCACGTCTCTCAGAAAACTGCCGAGATTATGCCCACCCGAAAGAAGCTCCTGAGCGAAGAGCCGTGAACCCTCCGGACGCGTACGGGAAAAGCCTATTTTCGCGCGAAGATATCCCTCCATACCCTCCAGCGGGGGGCGATCCGGATTAAGCCAGCGGTCGGCATCGCCCAGCCATACCTCAAGAAGGCGGTTGAGCGTGACATTGTAGAGTTCTTCCTTGGAACCGAAATAATAGAGGATATTGGCTTTGGGGATGTCGCACAGGGTGGCGATTTCTTCGAGCCGCGTACCTTTGAGGCCGCGCCTGCCGAAAACCGTTTCCGCAGCGTTGAGGATCTGGGGCAGGACGGCCTGTCGCGGGGCGCTCGGCTTTCTGGGTCTGGGACGATCTGTCGTGATATCTCCCCGTCTGCGCCCTCCGATGGCATCGATCCGGTCTGCAAGAGGTGCCGTCATGTCGTTCATTCCGCTCTCTCCTGCCTGATGTCTGCCGCATTCCGACCGGGCGGTATCCCGGAGCAACGCGGATATGGATCAGAAAACCCTGTCTGCACGCAAAATAGCTCCCAGAAGCACGTTGGCGCCCGCTTCGGCCTCTGCCTCGGTGATGCTTTCGGCTTCGTTATGGCTCAGCCCGTCACGACATGGCACGAAAATCATGGCCGTTGGCGTAACACGTGCGAGATAGGCTGCGTCATGACCGGGGCCCGACACGATTTCCATAGGGGTGAATCCGGCCTCGTTTGCGGCTTCGGCAACCATATCGATACAGCGCCGGTCGAAGGGGACGGCAGGGGCATCCCAGATACGGGTCATCTGCAGGGTTACCCCGGCTTCTTCGGCAATGGCAGCCAGTCTGGCTTTCATCATCTCTTCCATTCCCGCCAGAGCGGTATCGTCGGGATGGCGCAGATCGATGGTGAAAAAGGTCTCTCCGGGAACGACGTTATGACTGTTGGGCCGGTTTTCGATCAGCCCGACCGTGCCGAGACCCTCGGACGCAAAAGCCTTTGCCACATCGGATACTGCCACGATCATGGACGAGGCTGCGAGAAGTGTATCGGCACGCATGGTCATGGGGGTCGAGCCCGCATGGGCATCGCGTCCGGTGAGCGTTACCTCATACCAGCGCATGCCCTGCACGCCTGTCACTGCGCCAATCACCCGGTTTTCAGCCTCAAGAATCGGACCCTGTTCGATATGCAGCTCGAAATAGGCTGCGACCGGATGATCGCCGCAGGGTTGCGTGCCGCGATAGCCGATAGCATCCAGCGCATCGCCAAAGCGGTCACCCGCACGGTCGCGCTTGTCGAGCACCTCGCTCTCGCTGAAGGCGCCAGCAAAGGCGCCCGAACACATCATGGGAGGCGAAAAGCGTGAGCCCTCCTCGTTGGTCCAGTTGATCAGCTCGATCGGATGGTGTGTCACATGACCTGCCTCGCGCAGGGCGCGGAGTACGGCCAATCCACCTAGCACGCCAAGAATACCGTCGAATTTCCCGCCCGTAGGCTGGGTATCCAGATGACTGCCCATGGTGATGGGGGGCAGATCGGCATTCTGCCCTTCCAGACGGGCAAACATATTGCCCAGACGGTCTACCGTCATGGTGCATCCCAGTGACATGCAGGCAGAAGCGAACCAGTCACGAACCTGACGGTCCTCGTTCGTCAGGGTCAGGCGCCTGATGCCGCCTTTTTCCGTGCCGCCGAAACGGGCCGTTTCCATCAGATCGGCCCACAGGGCCTGTCCATCGATACGGATATTGCTCATGGGGCAGGCGGTCCTTTCAGGCGGAAACACGATGGGGATTGGAGGGATGGTCGAGCCATGTCATTTCACCCTCCGTCGGTTGAGGGGCCATGGTGATGCAGTCATCCACCGGGCAGACATGGGCGCAAAGATTGCAGCCCACGCATTCCGCCTCGATCACACTGTATTCGCGCCGGTCCGGCCCGATGCTTCTGGCAATGGCCTGATGCGACGTGTCCTCGCAGGCGATATGGCACAGCCCGCATCCCACGCAGCTCTCCTGGTCGATCTGCGCGATGGTGTGGAACTTCATGTTGAGCTGGTTCCACGGCACAAAGCGCGATACGGCCCGTCCACTCAGATCGGGCAGCGTCGCATAGTCCTTGCTGTCCATCCAGTTCGAAAGCCCGTCGATCATGTCCTCGACGATACGAAACCCGTAATGCATGGCAGCTGTGCAGACCTGTAGCGTGCTCGATCCCATGGCGAGGAACTCGGCCGAGTCCCGCCAGGTGCTGATGCCCCCCATGCCCGAAATGGGCATTCCCGCCATTTCGGGGTCGCGGGCAATCTCGCCGATCATGCGCAGGGCAATAGGCTTGACTGCTGGGCCGCAATAGCCGCCATGCGTACCCTTGCCACCGACGACCGGCATGGGGGCCATGGCGTCCAGGTCAACCCCGATGACCGACTGGATAGTGTTGATGAGCGATACCGCATCGGCTCCACCACGACGGGCAGCGCGCGCGGGCATGAGAATATTGGTGACATTGGGGGTGAGCTTGACGATGACCGGCATGCGCGTGTTCTGCTTGCACCAGCGCGTGACCATCTCGACATATTCAGGCACCTGCCCCACAGCGGAGCCCATATTGCGCTCGGACATGCCATGCGGGCAGCCGAAATTCAGCTCGATTCCGTCCGCTCCCGTCTCCTCAATGAGCGGCAGGATGGCTTTCCAGCGATGTTCCTCGCAAGGCACCATGAGGCTGACGACGAGTGCCCGATCCGGGAAATCGCGTTTCACGCTCTTGATCTCGGCAATATTGGTGGCAAGCGGCCGGTCGGAAATAAGCTCGATATTATTGAGCCCCATAAGGCGCTTGCCTTCGAACTGGAGCGCGCCGTAGCGCGAGCTGAGATTGACCACAGGCGGGTCTTCTCCCAGCGTTTTCCAGACCACGCCGCCCCAACCGGCTTCGTATGCACGGCGTACGTTATATTCCTTGTCGGTCGGTGGGGCAGAAGCCAGCCAGAACGGATTGGGGGAGGTGATGCCAGCAAAATTGCTAAGCAGATCGGCCATGATCAGGGGGCTCCTGTGCCGGAGAGAGAAAGACCGGAAAGGGTCAGGTCACCATGAATGGCCTGTGCTGCCTCACGCCCGTCGCGCACGGCGGCCACAGTGAGGTCTTCCCCCGCTGTGCAATCACCTCCGGCATAGACGCCAGCCAGCGAGGTACGCCCTTTTTCATCCACTACGAGGCGGCCGTTTTCGATCAGGATCTGATCCTGAGAGAGTGGATCGGGAACGAAAACCTGCCCGATAGCCTTGAGCACCATATCGGCGGCAATCGTAAACTCGGCAGGGGGCATGCCGGGCCCGCCCAGGGTCTCCGGGGGCGTGTCAGTGCGTCTGAACGTCACGCCGGTCAGGGCGCCATTGTCGAATTCCAGCCGGGTCGGCGCTGCCCAGAGCCGAAGCGTCACGCCATTGGTCTGCGCCCAGTCGCGCTCGATCTCTGTGGCCGACATGGTGAGCTCACCCCGGCGATACACCAGCGTCACCTCCTCGGCACCGAGGCGTTTTGCCTGTACGGCGGCATCGATGGCTGTGTTGCCACCACCGATCACGACCACACGACGCCCGATCTGCACCGAGGCGAGCGGGTGGGAGCGCAGATGCTCGATAAATGCCACGGCATCCCTGACGCCGGGCATGGTCTCACCCGGCAGGCCGAGCGCCCGTACACCTGACAGGCCAATGGCCAGAAAAACGGCGTCGTAATCCTGACGCAGCGCTGCAAGGCGGATTGTTTCGCCCAGAACGGTTTTGCCCTGATAGTGAATACCGCCGATGGCCATCAGGAAATCGATTTCCTTCCGGGCGAAATCATTGGCCAGCTTATAAGCCGCAACGCCGTATTCGTTCAGCCCGCCCGGTTTCTCGTGCTTGTCGAAAATCGTTACCTCATGGCCGTGCATGGCCAGACGGTGCGCACAGGCGAGACCGGCAGGGCCGGCACCCACGATAGCGATATGACGCCCTGTCGGCGCGGCGCGTGTGAAAGGATAGGAGCCCTGTGCCATCTGCCAGTCTGTAGCGTAGCGCTGCAGGGCGCCGATGCGAACGGGCTTATGGGCTTCTATGGCCGTATGTACGCATTTCTGCTCACACAGGATCTCGGTTGGGCAGACCCGGGCGCATGAACCGCCGAGAATATTCGACTGAAGGATGGTTCTGGCCGCCCCGGCCGTATTTTTCGTGGCGATCGCCTTGATGAAGCGGGGGATGTCGATATCGGTCGGACACGCCTCGATACAGGGAGCATCGTAGCAATAAAAACAGCGATCGGCTTCGAGTGCAGCCTGCTCGGGGGTCAGCCCCGGATGCGCATCGGCAAAATTTTGCGCCAGAATATCTTGGGGCAAACGTCCACAGGCAATATCGGGGCGCATGGGAGAATCCGGTTCTGTTTGTTCCGTAAAACGAACGTTACGGCTGCTCCAATGCGTCCTGCAAGGAAAAACTGACTGAATGTTCAGATATTATCGGCTGGGCCGCGATTTCCGGTCCGGAAGGGAAATAGGGCGGTTTTGCTAGAATGATGGGGTTCGATTGAAAACCTACAACACAGGCCCCGTTCAGCCGGTCATAAAAAAGATTTCGCGCATCTCATACGTGAGAAACAGGCATGTCCCCACGTAAATATGATTCGTCCGTTGAGGATAGAGGATCGATCTTCGTTCGTGCAGGGATGAATGAGCGTGGACCTGGCAGCGACAGGACACTGAAGGGGGTATGGCATGAGAATGATCGGGCTTCTGGGCGGTATGAGCTGGGAGAGCTCGGCCATGTATTACCGGCTGCTCAACGAAGGCGTGCGTGACAGGTTGGGGCCAGCCTCATCGGCCAGATGTCTGCTGTGGTCGTTCGATTTTGCCGAGATCAAGACGCTGCAGCATTGCGATGCGTGGGATGTGCTGACCGAAAAGCTGATTGAGGCCGCGCGTCATCTGGAAAAGGCCGGCGCCGACGATCTGGTGATCTGCACGAACACCATGCATCGCGTGGCCGAGGCCATCGAGGCTGAACTCTCGATACCTGTTCTGCATATTGCTGACGCGACTGGAGAACGGATCAGGCAGTGCGGGGTGCGTCGGGTTGGATTGCTCGGAACGATTTTTACGATGGAGCAGGATTTCTACAAGAACCGGCTGACCGAGCGTTTCGGCCTTGAGGTCATCGTTCCCGACAAGCCGGATCGGAAGGAAGTTCATCGTATCATCTACGATGAGCTTGTGGCCGGGCAGATCGTGGAGTCATCGCGGGATCTCTATCGTGCCATCATGGCCCGTCTCGTTGCCTCAGGGGCAGAGGCGATCATTCTCGGTTGTACGGAAATCATGCTGCTCGTCAGGGATGGCGATTGCGATGTCCCGCTTTTCGATACTACGGCCATTCATGTTCAGGCAGCACTGGAAAGAGCCCTGGCCGACTAGCCTCATAGCGGAACGACAGCGTCAGACGCGTTAATGTCCCACAGGGCATGCCTGAACCATTAACGAATCGCTTTCACGTTTTACCGGTCACGACCCGGGGGATTCACTATGATGCTTCTGCTTGTACACTGAGGCTGCAGTCCATAACGTTTCGATAATGGATCGTTGTGGTATTCCGGATCTAACAAGGCTTTCAGGCCAATGCTGTTGTTTCACCGAAATGCTTCCTGAGGTTTCGAAAGGCTGTGCAGGATTGTGGTGGATGATCGTCACCAGGTCATTCGTCAGAATCCGATGAACGTGTTCTGCCACATGCGAGACATGCCGTCTCGAGTGAAGGCCATGCTGTCCGTTTCTGTCACCGTTCCTGTCACCGCCACCGTTACTGGGGCTCTTGCAAAAAACCGCACCCTTGCCAGAGCGTTGCCTGTTACGGCCTCATTTCCAGGATTACCCGTCTCTTGCGCCCATTCATTTTCGGTACGTTGTTTGTCGTTGTCATTCTGAACTGGCTCTGGCCGCTTCCTTTGGCACTTCCCGTCAAACTCGCCGCGGTCGTGCTGATCGTCATGGCTGCGCTCTATCATCAATGGTGCCGCCTTTCTTCCGGTTCCGTTTTTACCCCGGAGATGCCGCGCCCGCTGATCATTCTGTTCAACTGGGCCTTCGGGGCCCTGATGTTCGTCACCCTCGGGCAATTGCTCGTCGATATCGTGGCTGCCCTGATTGCGCTGGTACAGTGGCATGGCATCGTGATCGGCACCGCCCCGCGCGTTGGGGTCGGCGTAGTGGCTGCTTTTCTTTCGGCGCTGGGTGTCTGGAATGCCATACGCGTGCCACCGGTCCGGCATGAGACCGTTTTCATTCCCGGGCTCGCACCTGTTTTTGACGGCTATCGCATAACCCAGTTGACGGATCTGCATATCACGCGGCTTTTTCCCCGTCGCTGGGCCGAAGAGGTGGTGGCGCGCACCAATGCCATCGGAGCGGATCTGATTGTGGTGACCGGCGATTTCATCGATGGATCGGTGGCCATGCGTCGCGACGACGTGGCCCCGCTTTCACAGCTCAAAGCCCCCGATGGTGTGATAGCCTGTCCGGGCAATCATGAGTATTTCTTCGATTATCGTGAATGGATGCAGCATCTCGCAACGCTCGGCTTTCACATGCTGCTCAATACGCATTGCGTCATCACCCGCGCAGGCGCGTCGCTTGTGGTTGCAGGCGTGACGGATCGCTCAGCAGGGCGACACGGCGAAGCCAGACCCGATCTGGCGGCTGCTCTCGCCGGGCGGCCTGCTGACGCGCCGGTCATTCTGCTCGATCACCAGCCCGGTGAAGCGCGTCAGGCTGCCGAACGCGGCGTATCGCTCCAGCTGTCAGGACATACGCATGGCGGTATGCTCTATGGTCTGGATCGCATGGTAGCGCGGGGAAATAACGGTTTTGTCTCGCGGCGCTATGAGATCGGCGCCATGACGCTCTATGTCGGTAACGGTACCGGCATCTGGCCCGGCTTCGCTTTGCGCCTTGGAAGACCCTCAGAGATTACCTGCTTTCATCTCAAGTCGGCCTGAGCACAAGGGGGAGGTGGCTCGGTCTGACCGATGGGGTCCTGATGTAGGCATGACTGTATGAAGCTGCTACGTCCGGCAGGCGCGATGGCTGCGGTGAAAAATGTGCCATCGGTCAGGGCATGACTCTGGCGCTTCGTTGATACCGGGGAGCCCTGTCATCGAGAGCTGGCGCGGCAACGGGTTTTGTATGGACGGGGGAAGAAAATGGGCCGGTATTGCGTGACAGTGACATGTGAGGCGCGTCGCGGCATTGTCGCTGTGATCTCTGGTTATCTTGCCGGGAAAGAATGCAATATCCGCGATAGTTCGCAATTCGACGATATCGAATCGAACCGCTTTTTCATGCGCACGAGTTTTCTTGCCGAGGCCGATACCAGCCTTGAGGAATTGCAGCGTGATTTTGCACCGATCGCCCGACAATACGGGATGACGGCTACTTTCCATGACGAGAACGAGCGCCTGAAGGTCGTGATTATGGTGTCACGCTTCGGTCATTGCCTGAACGATCTTCTTTACCGCACCCGCATTGGCGCCCTGCCGATCGATATTGTCGCAGTGATTTCCAATCATCTGGATTTCCAGAAGCTTGTCGTCAATCACGATATTGCATTCCACTACGTCAAGGTGACGAAAGAGAACAAACCCGAGGCCGAGGCGCAGCAGCTGGCCATCATACGCGAAAGCGGAGCGCAACTGGTGGTTCTGGCGCGCTATATGCAGGTGCTGTCCGATGAGATGTGTCAGGCGCTTTCGGGGCGTACCATCAACATCCATCATTCTTTCCTGCCCAGCTTCAAGGGAGCCCATCCCTACCACCAGGCCCATGCGCGTGGCGTCAAGCTGATTGGGGCCACCGCCCATTATGTGACGGCCGCGCTCGATGAGGGGCCGATCATCGAGCAGGACATCATTCGCGTTTCGCACAACCAGTCAGCCGATGACTACGTCACGCTGGGGCGCGATGTGGAAAGTCAGGTTCTGGCGCGGGCAATCCATGCCCATGCCCATCGTCGTGTCTTTATCAACGGCAAGAGCACGGTCGTTTTCCCGGCAAGCCCCGGTTCATTTGCGTCCTCCCGTAACGGTTGAGAGGGGGCGCAGAATGCGCCGGGGTGAGGGTGATGCGCTACCGGACGTGACCCGGATTAAGCCTGTGACCGCTCTCAGGCGCAGGTCAGTTCGCGCCTGACGATTTCGGCGCCTCCCGCCAGCGCCTTGAGCTTGCCTCTGGCGACGCTGCGCGAGAGCGGTGCCATGCCGCAATTGGTGCAGGGGCAGAGGTTTTCGGCATCGACGAATTGCAACGCCTTGCGCAGGGTATCGGCCACTTCCTCAGGCGTTTCGATGCGGTTGCTTGCCACATCTATGGCCCCGACCATCACCTTCTTGCCGCGCAGCAGTTCGATCAGCTCCATCGGTACGTGGGAGTTCTGGCATTCCAGCGAAACGAGATCGATGCTTGAGGCCTGAAGTCTGGGGAAGGTTCGCTCATACTGCCGCCATTCGTGACCGAGGGTCTTTTTCCAGTCCGTATTGGCCTTGATGCCGTAGCCGTAGCAGATATGGACGGCAGTCTGGCATTTCAGTCCTTCGATAGCGCGCTCGAGCGTGGCGATGCCCCAGTCATTGACCTCATCGAAAAACACATTGAAAGCGGGCTCATCGAACTGGATAATATCGACCCCGGCCTGTTCCAGTTCTCTGGCCTCGGCATTGAGAATGGCGGCAAATTCCCAGGCCAGTTTCTCGCGGCTCTTGTAGTGCGCGTCATAGAGCGTATCGATCATGGTCATGGGGCCGGGCAGCGCCCATTTGATGGGGGCTTTTGTCTGCTGGCGCAGAAATCGGGCGTCTTCCACAAAAACGGGTTTTTCGCGCGCGACAGCGCTCACTACCGTCGGCACACTGGCCTCATAGCGATTGCGTATGGTGACGGTCTCGCGCTTTTCGAAATCGACACCGGCCAGATGCTCGATAAAGGTGGTGACGAAATGCTGGCGCGTCTGTTCGCCATCACTGACGATATCGATCCCTGCGACCTGCTGTTCGAGCAGCGAGACGCGCAATGCATCCTGCTTGGCCTCGGTCAGGGCCTCGCCTTCCATTTTCCAGGGAGACCAGAGTTTTTCGGGTTCTGCCAGCCATGAGGGTTTGGGCAGGCTGCCAGCCGTGGCAGTCGGGAGAAGCTTTTTCATAGGGTAGGACTTTCCGGGAGTTCCGTCTGGGCAATCAGGCCGCATTCTGGCTCGACCACCGGTCGAGAAAGGATTTATGCGGCGCGATAAAATGTTCGCCTGCAAACTGCCCCTGCTCGATGGCCAGACGTGTGCGTTCATCGCGGTCGTAGACGATACGCGTATTCGAATAATCGCTGTGTTTGAGGCTCGGCTTGAAGTGCGCCGAGGCAGCGGCGTTCGCATTGTAGATTTCGGGGCGATAAATGCGCTGGAATGTTTCCATCGTGCTGATCGTGCCGATCAGTTCGAGGGGGGTATACTCGTTGAGAAGATCGCCGAAAAAATAAAAGGCGAGCGGGGCTTTTGCACCGGGCGGCATGAAATAGCGCACCCGCATACCCATTTTTGCGAAATAGCTTTCGGTCAGGGAGGCTGCATCGGGTGTATATTCGACACCCAGAACCGGGTGATGGTTATCGGTGCGGGTATAAACCCTGTTTTCTGAAACGCTCAGGCAGATCACAGGATATTTCGTGAAATGCGTTTTGTAGATCTCAGAGGCGATAAAGGCCTGAAAAATCCTCCCATGCAGAACACCGAATTTATCGGGCACGGAAAAACCGGATTTTCCACGATTATGTTCGGGCAACAGCACGCTGAAATCGTAATCTCTTACATAGGATGAGAAATTATTGCCGACGAGGCCGTCGAGATGTCTGCCTGTCACACGGTCCAGAATACTGGTTTTCAGCAGTTCGATTGCTGGAAAGCTTCTGTCCGATTCGCCGAGAGAAAGCGCGATGGAAACAATATCGAGTACGATACCGTAACGGTTTCCCTCGGCATTATCCCAGTGTGCAAGATCGTTGAAACGACGCTCGATCATCGTCAGCGCCGCACGCAGGTTCTCCTGACGGGAGGTGCCTCTTGCGAGATTGGCAAAATTGGTTGTCAGCCGTGTGCCAGGTGCCGGCGCATAATTTTCATCGAAGCGAAGGCTTTTGATCGTGAACCTAAAATCGCTGGTCATGTCGGGCGGATATCCTTTGCTGGATGATCGATCCGCGCCACGTTATGCCTGCCGCCGCGCGGTGCGAGCGAGGCCACTTATCCGGCAGCATGTATCATGAAGACAAATGATTATAAGTCGCTTTAACATGACTCGTTGTCATGGTTTATCGCGACTTATGCCGGGCAGGAAGGCCGGCGGAGCGTAAAGCCGCTAGACCTCGACGCTGGCCGCGAGATTTATGAAGCCGTCGAGGTAGGAAGGAGCCTTGCCGGTGCGATGACCGAGATGGATGGATTTGAGAATACCCTCTCCGATCCTGATCCCCTTTACGCCTTTGACCTTGCGAAGCAGCCAGTCCGGCGTTGCGCTGACTGCACGCCCCGAGGCCACGAGACGCAACATGAGATCGGTCGTTTCCACCGTGCGGTGCCGGCGTGGCTGAGCGTGACCGGGGACGAGAAACCTTGTGTAGATGTCGAGCCGCTCGCGTGAGACGGGATAGGTGATCAGCGTCTCGGTTGCCAGATCTTCCGGCTCGACATGATGCTTCTGTGCAAGCGGATGGGTGTCGGCTACGGCAAGCACCAGTTCGTAATCGAAAACGGGAGTAAAATTGAGCTCGGGGCGCGCACTGGGGTCGGGCGTAACCAGAATGTCGATTTCATGCCCCAGAAGGGCAGTCAGGCCGCCGAACTGGAAGGCTGTGGTTACGTCGAGTTCGACGTCCGGCCATGCTGCCAGAAACGGGTCGACCACCTGCATCAGCCAGTCCTGACACGGGTGACATTCCATACCAATACGGATCGATCCGCGCCGGCCGCGTGCATAATCCTCCAGGACTGTTTTGCCGTGTTCGAGCTGGGGCAGGACGCGCTGGGCGAGCTCCAGCAGGTATTCTCCTGCCAGCGTAAAACGCAGCTTATGCCCTTCGCGCTCGAAAAGCCTGACATTGTAGCGCTCCTCGAACCGACGAATGGCGTGGCTGACCGCCGATTGTGTCAGGCAAAGCTGCTCGGCTGCCTGTGTCAGGCTGCCCGACCGGTGAATCTCCCGCATGATGGCCAAAGGCTGGATTTCGATCACTACACATGAACTCCCGTCAGCTAACCCTATCTGGAACGGATCGGGCGTCATGCGCAAGCGATGCTGGGTGTTGGGTTGGGAGAGCGAGAAGAGGAGCGGCGACATGTCTGTGCTGGAAATAACGTTCTGGTCTCTATCGCCAGACTATAGAAAACCGAACGTCCCCCCTGCGCGCATTTTCAGGCAGGTGCCTGATTGCGCACCGGTTATTTATGACCCGGTCTCCTGTCACGCTGCGCCTCAGGCACAAGGCGGGTTGTGCCCGAGGACAGGGTCATAGGCGTGTCCTGACCCTGTTCTAACGACGCAGCGCCCCTCCGATAAGGTGCGCAACATCGCCTGCCCGTCCTGACAGAAGCCCCTTCGCAGCATAAAGGGCCATTCCTGCGACTTCTTTTGCATGAATATCGGGAGGCATGACCAGTTCGAATTCATTGGTCACCACATCCAGCAGGGCTGGTCCCGGTACGGCAAGGAATTCCTGTACAGCGGCATCGAGATCGACCGGATTTTCCACCTGGCGGCTCCACAGCCCGATGGCCGAGGCCACATGGCTGAAATCCGGATTGATCAGATTTGTGTAGTGATCGAGCAGACCCTCGACCTTCTGTTCGAGCTCGACGAAATTCAGGGAGCTGTTGTTGAAGACAACCACCTTGATCGGCAGATTTTCCTGTATCGAGGTCAGCAGATCGCCAAGCAGCATGGCAATGCCACCATCTCCTGAAAAGGAGATGACCTGACGATCGGGAAACGCCTTCTGTGCCCCCAGCGCCTGTGGCATTGCATTGGCCATGGTGCCGTGGCTCAGGCTCACCAGTGTGCGGTTCTGTCCGGTTGAGGGAACATGCCGGAGAACCCAGACCATAGGAGAGCCGCCATCAGCCGTAAAAACGGCATTGGGGGCAGCATGGCGTGCAACTGTTGCGGCCAGATATTGTGGGTGGATTGTGCCTTTCCCGCCAGTCACAGCCCTTTCGTCCAGCTTGTGCTGCGCCTCATGGGCAACTTTAAGCGAGGCATCCAGAAAAGCCCTGTCGGTACGCGGCGTGATATGCGGCAGCAAGGCGTCGAGTGTTGCACCGACATCGCCCGCAACGCCCAGATCGACAGGATGACGCCGACCCAGATGGACGGGATCGATATCGAGCTGAATGATCCTTGCCTTGTCGGGATAATACTGCGACCAGGCAAAATTGCAGCCCAGCAAAAGCAGCGTATCGCAGGAGGTAACGGCATGCAGGCCGCCTTCCGCTCCGATCATGCCGGTCATCCCGACATCGAAGGGATTATCGTGCTCCAGAAAGTCTTTGGCTCTCGATGTCCGGGCAACGGGCGCCTTCAGCGCATCGGCCAGACGCACGATCTGGTCGTGGGCGTCCTCACATCCTGAACCGCCGAAAATGGTAATGCGCTTACCAGCATTGAGCATATCCGCCATCAGGGCGATTTCGCTGGCATTAGGCGTTACGACGGGACGTGCGAAATGCGGACGATAGCCGGATGTATTTTCGGCTTTGGCGGCGAAAATATCGGCAGGCACGATCAGAACGGCGACACCGCGTCGTGCCATGGCGGCCTGAGCCGCCATAACCGTCATGCGGACCGCCTGTTCGGGGGTGCGTATCTCTTCACAGAAGACGGTCCCTGCCGCATAGACGGCGCGAAAATCGACCTCTTGCGGAAATTCGAACCCGAGCTGGTCACGTACGATCTGGCTTGCAATCAGGACCACAGGCGCGCGATTGCGGTTGCTCTCCCAGATGCCGTTAATGAAATGCAGACTGCCGGGACCGCACGACCCTGCGCAGAGGGTCAGTCGGTCGGCAAGCAGCGCCTCTGCTCCCGCTGCGAAAGCACCAGCTTCCTCGTGTCGCATATGAACGAAGGAAATCGCACTTCTGGAAAGTGCATCCGTGAAGTGATTCAGCGTATCTCCGGGAATGCCATAGCAGTGTTGTGCCCCGGTCTTTTCCAGAACGCTCACCATGGCTTCAGCAACGTTGCGGCTCATCTAGAAATCTCCACAGTCGACATCTGGTATGACAACGTGGAAAGCCGAAAACAGGTTCTGTTTTCGTACAAAACCTCACAATAAAGATATAATATGACGGGTTGTCGACTGGGATTTATCGTTAGATAATTCAATGAATAAACATGATTATTCCGTAATAAACTTGTTTTTCAGTGATCTCGCAGGGGGCATCGGCCATGAGAGTAAGTGGCTGTCGTGAGATGGTATGGCGAAAACGGGCCCGCTATCGCGATCCGGTCCTGCCAGAAGTGCTTCGGTCGATTTCCCGTTCAAGCCAGCCAGCAATAACGGCCAGAACGTAATTCTGCTGCTCTGGTGGCAGGGCAGTATTTTTCTCAAAACCATGCCACTTCATCAGGCATGACCGGCAACATGTGGCTGTAGCGTGCTGAGCGACAAAGACCGGATGGCCTCGCCATGGTGTCTGTCGACCGTCATTTTCAGGGCGGGCAGGAGCCAGCCTGCGGGCGATGAAAGCTGCGCCATGGTCGAGAACCTGTGGCAAGCCTGTCCGTTCGAGATAGGCAATCTCGTCCTGCGAAAGGTGGAATTTGCTGCGGAAACGCGATCTGGCGAGTTTCTCCCACAGCATATTGGCGACGGTCGGTAAATTGCGTTCCTGTGCGAAGAGATCGCCTTGTCCGCCCGATGGCGCATTGTCATGCGCTTTTGTCACCCGCCTACTCCTGAGAAGCTGTTTATGCGTGCCGTATCGACATGTCTTGCACCCGTGTCAGTACACGCGCTGCCACAGCATAACAGATCCTCTCTTGGATTCTCCCGGGCATACGATTTTCGGGATCAGCACCGGAATAGCTGGGAGTAAGCCCAAAACGGTCATATCGCTCGACGTTTCCATCGGTATTGAAGCGCCTTGCGCGGACCGTAATCCCCAAGCGTATCACGCCGTGACAGACCGTTGCGGTTTACAAAAATGATGCTGTGCAGTACGCGGCGGTCGTCAATGCGAGGCCGACCGGTGACTTCCGGGAGAGAACGGTCGCATACGCTCCTTTTGTCCAGCCCATCAGCCAAGACAGGTCGCTCATCTTCAGTCTCCTCAAGAAGCCTAAATCAGATTTACCCACCTCAAGCAATGGGTCCTGAGCCTACGCAAAAACGCTCATCTGTGATTATCCAAACGGGCTCTTGGAAGAGATCTGTCTATTCAAGAACTTGCAAGAGAGCTGAATTATTTATTTTTCTTGAGAAATACAAATGCCATAAACACTACAAAATATGCCAGCATTGCGATCTTTTTAATCCCGAATGTGCTGGAGCTTTCCGGAAACAGGAGTAGCGTAACAATCAACGCCAATATAAACACCGCAAAACCTACGGTGTAATTTTTTCTAATATTCAATTTTTAATCCTTCAATATAAGTTCTTATAATTGAGAAAATAAAAATAAATACATGGAAAACGACTCAATCTATCCTGAATTTGATAAATTTTTCGATCACGCCTGCAATTCCGCAGTCCCCCACCATGGGGTGATTCAACAAAACAGGATTTCAGCTCGTAAATATCCCAGCCTGCCATGGTACCCACCGCTTCGCCCCGATTGCGCGGCTCTCCATCCAATACTCCACTGCGCTAGGCTCAGGACCCCTAGCCGGAACATGACGGTTGCGGCGAGGCAGATAGCTAAAAAGAAGACTGTCGGGCATCTGTCATAGCGGGTCGTGCCTCTCAGTGAGCCAGCGACAAGCCAGTGCTGAGGATGCAAAGATCTTTCTCAGGCATTTGCCATCGACCATCCTGGGAGCTTGATACTGACCCGCGCCACGCTGATCAAAGTGCTCAATTGGCTGAATGGCTGTAACCGGGCCGATCTTGAATGCGCCAACGAGCAGTACTTTCTCCTTCACCCTACGTCGCCCGTTACGTGGCGTCGGGAGCAGTTCGAGACCTTTTTGACAGCATTGATTAATTTCTGGAACGACGGAGGCTGAGCAACTCGGGTGTCCCCTGCAGAGGTGTTTTCATCGAGTTCAAGGGGCGCCAGAGAGAACGGCAGAAATGCCCCAATCGTAGTCTATCACTGCTCCCCTAACAGTTTGTCTGCTTCATTTTCCTTGAGCGGACAGGTGCTACAGGGGCCCAGCTGTGTTGGTCATGTGATCTGCAACGGCTGTCCTTCCTAGATTTGCCATTCCTTTTTTACGAATGACTCGAATTCTCTTTTTGCGCGCATGTTTCATCGAATATTTTGGTCTTCAGCTAGGGGCACACCAAAGCTAAACAAATCATCAAGATAAGAAGCACTCCGAAAAGATGGAAGGAATTGTCGACATACATGAGAATAGATCCGAAAAGATCCCAATTGTTTGATATATAAACACAATCATGGCATGAATCAATTGTAGGAAATGCTTTTATATACTGACTGTGAGTATCTACAGAAATTAATCCGCTCGCTGCACCGACCGTAACCGCCATGGCGGTGAGAGGAAACTTACTTTCGCCTCCGGGATGTCGCGCGCCGGCAAATCCGAGTATCACCGCCAGCACGATGCCTACAACAGCGACTATTTTACATGTTAGGTAGAGCTATTGATGCTCTGAGGAAAAGAATGTTTCAATGCCCTCTCCTGTCAGATCGCTTTCCCAACCCGCCCTGTGAAAGCAATATGTACCGCATGCATAGATCGATATCATTATAACAAACGCAAGAAGTGGCATGAACTTACCGAAATATATCGAAGGTCCTTTGATATTTTTAAGCGCTATGCAGATTAGTTCGCGTATTAGTGTAAGTTTCTTACTTAATACTTGTATAAGTAAAATAATAACTCCTCGGTTTAACAGTGTTTTGGATTTCACAGTCGCGCGACCATCCGCCACTATCGTTTTCCGATAAAGATGAATGGGAAGACTGAAATTGTACTACAGCAGTGTTTTTTGCTAGAGTGTTTTCCCCTCAATCTGGCTCGTATCCAGCGGCGGTGAAGAAGTTGGCGCATTCTGCGGGCGCGACCTGATCGATGAGCTTGCCGATCATGTCCCAAAGCCCGTCGCTGGTGTGCTCGGCGGCGCGGCGGAGATGAGCCTTGAGTTTGGAAAACGCCATCTCGATCGGGTTGAAGTCCGGGCTGTAGGGTGGCAGGAACCGTAGGCTGGCTCCGGCGGCCTCGATCGCCGCCTGCACGCCCGGCCCCTTGTGCGAGCTGAGATTGTCCATGACGACGATGTCGCCGGGGCGCAGATCCGGCACGAGGACACGTTCGACATAGGTCAGGAAAGCTCTGCGGCCGTTGATCGGTCCGTCCAGCACCATGGGGGCCACGATGCCGATCAGCCGCAGTCCCGCGATGAACGTTGTGGTCTTCCAGTGCCCGTGCGGCACGGCGGATCGTAATCTCTGCCCCGGCCGACAGCGACTATGACGTCACGCCATGTTGGTCGAGGCCTAGGTTTCATCAATGAAAACCAGTCGCTTGGGGTCGAGATCGGGCTGGGTATCAAACCAGTCCCGCCGTCGCGTCAGGACATCCGGACGGTCCTGCTCCGCCGCATGGGCAGACTTTTGTTCCATGTGATCTGGTGGCGCGCGAAGACGCCCCACAGCGTGCCAATCGCGAAATGGTAGCCACCCTCAGCCAGCCGGATACGGATTTCGGCAAGGGTCAAGTCGTCCTGCGCCGCGATCAGGGCATGGATCCAGTCGGCCTGTGCTTCGATCCTGTGTAACAGTCGATCCCCACCGCGTGGCTTTGCTGCGGGGCTGCCAGTCGACGCGGTCAGGACACACCAGCGAACGGCACTCGCCGGACTAACGCCGAAGCGCTCGGCAACCTGCCGGCGGGACAGGCCCTTTGAAACCGCCGCAACAACGCGGGCGCAAAAATTTAGAGACAGGGTGTGTGACGACATCCAGCGCCGACCTCCATCCCGGCCGTCATCTTGAATCAGATCACACCCAGATTGAGGATCCCCAATGCTTCAATCAGCAAAGAAAAGTGCTCTAGCCTGCAAATCGTTGATTAGAGGGTAGAGCGGTGGCGGTACGTGGGACATCGCGTACCGGCCTTTCGGCATCGAAAGCGCCGATCAAATCTACGCCTAGCCGCCGTTGACGAATAGCTCGTCGAGCCCGGTCAGACCAAGGCTCACGATGTTCGAGTAGATGCGGCGATCCTTAGGTATCATTCACAGCCCGCTTCGATGGGTGAAAATCTTCTCGGTAACGTCGCAGCGATAGTGGCCTACACGGGAACCGCGTCATACTTCACCTGATTGCTCAGCGCATTCGGCCCTGGGCGGCTTCACACGGTGTAAGCTCAAGCGTTCCTTTGCCGTCAACGTTTTACCATACGCGTTGCTGTGAGGTCGTTTGCGCTACGTCGGGCGGTGTGACACACCAGAAATGGTGCAGTTTCTGGCTGCCGCGCTCGCCTAGTGCATCGGTGACGATGCAGATTCGATAGCTCCCGTCGAGGAACTTCCCGCGTTGCTCGAGACGTATCTTGTCAAACTCGTTGAAGGTGAAGTCTGCCACCACCGCGCTCCCGGATCGGCCCTTCACCTCGATGCAAAGCGTAGCATCGCCTTGAACGGCGACGAGGTCATATCCTCGATTCTCTATCGAGACGTCGTCAACGTTGTAGCCAAGCACTTTGAAGTGCTCGGTCACGATCCGCATCGCGGCATCTTCGATCTCCTTGCGCTTTTCCGGATCTGGTTGGAAGCGATGACCCTTGCTTCCGGACTTTGGCGAGACGGCCTCCGCAAGCGGCAATGCTTTCCCGGTCTCAATGAAATGACGGATGCGACGTGCGATCTCGGGCCCGACCTCCGTCTGCAGCTCAGGAAAGTAGACTGGGCTCTGGCCGGGTATTCCCTTGTCGCCTTTCTTGCGCGGTGGGATCCAGAGAACCCGCTCCTCTGGCGCGAGCAGTTTGCAATCCTTTTCATCCGCCTCGACCTGAAACGACAGCGTGTGCGACTCATGAGAGTACGGATCGTGATAGGTCCTCGCCTGCCTCAGCGCGCCCTTGGGTTGCTGGCGATCACGATAGACCGTGGCGTTGTAGTACCACCCGACGACGATCCTCCCTCGACGAGGCGACGGATCCGGCGCGGTCCAGACGACCAAAACATTGTCGATGGAATCGCTCGTGGGCGTGGTCCCGAGCTTTTCGATATGGAGCGACTTTTCAAGTACTTCGACATGCCCAAAGCAGCGACCAAAGGTCGGCTTGAAATTCAGGACCTCCCCGCCCCATCCATTCTCTGCCGCCCATTTGAAGCCGCCCGCATAGAATCCTTCCAGGCTGCCGTCATAGTTATTAAGATGGATACCGTGCAGCACAATCAACGGACGGTTCATTGGGGTCACCTCCATATTACGATTAGACAAACCGGTATCTTGGCTAGATTTGCCCTTCAACAAGCCACGACGGAATGACAGAAAAGCACCAAAGCTAAGTCTATCACGCTTGGCTTAGCGATGTCCGCTTTCGCGGCATTACCATCAGCGCTCGAATGTCCGACATGAGGGCGGAAGCTGACATCCATGCTTGAACGCAGCCGCACAGGCAGACAGATGATCTGCGCTGCATCGAAACCATACCTCTGGGACAGAGATTTTGGGCCATCCCCTGCCGTTTCGCGTCCATTCCATCTACTTCCGATCATTAAGGCCATCTGAAGTAGGTTGGTATACGGGAAGCTCGCCCCGGAGCTCTCTGCGCATAGTAGGAGGCTATGGAATCCTGACTGTGGAACATAGAGAATTAGAAGTGGACTGTTTATTTCGAAGTCGAGAAACCGGAAAGCGGATTTTTCTATGAATACAAGCGGAGTTCATTTTAAAAGCCGGGACGTCTTCGTTTCGAGAAATATTGCCATCCTGCTGCATATGACACGCGTCTACTATTAAAGATCCCGGAGAAAGTCAGGGTTGCAACATGCTCACGCCGGTCGAGACGCATCCGCCCCATCTCTACCTCTGTTGCGCACGTCGCAGGATTATTGTCAGGCAAGAACGGAGACGCGGCCCTCAGCCGAACATAGAAACGAGTTCTCGGTCTTTTTTCTGGGGAGGCCTTGCCCATGATTGAAGACCAAAAGGCAAGCTATAACTTCTCTGCTGAGAGGTCGGGAAACGCGACGCTATCAACCATGCGTACCGGCCGGAGCTGCATTTACCCGCCCTGTTGCGGAGGAGGGACGCAACAGAGGCTGATTGATGGCTCGCACGCCGCGGGAGGCGTCTCAGCCCGGAAAGGGGCGCCATGTGGTGACATAACGCATGAGTGTGAGAAGCACGGTCTGGGTCTCTCCAAGTCTGCTCTCATCGATTGTCCACGGGGGCTGTTCCTGCGCCATATAGGTGCTTTGGGCCATTTCCATCTGGATGGCATGGATATTGCGTGAGGGCTGACCGTAATGACGGGTTGTGTAGCCGCCCTTGAACCGCCCGTTAACGATGGTGGTAAGGCGGCTTTGGCCAGCAAGGAGCGTGCTCAGCGCGTTCGTCAGGTGGACATCGCAAGATGCCCCGTCATTGGTCCCAAGGTTGAGGTCAGGCAATTGCCCCTCAAAAAGCCGGGGCACGAGCGAGCGTATGGAATGCCCGTCCCAGAGTAAGGCCCAACCCCATATGTTGCGCAGTCTCTCGAGTTCTGCCTCCAGGGCTGCGTGATAGGGTTTCCAGTATGTTTCGAGACGATGGGCGATCTCATCCTCTCCCGGAATTTCACCGGGGCGATAGAGATCTTCGCCGTCAAAGCTGAATTCTGGCACCAGCCCGGTTTTCGGTCGGCCGGGATACAGCGTGGCATCATCAGGCCCACGATTGAGATCGATGACATAGCGGGAATATCTCGCTGCAATGACGCCCATACCCAGATCAGGGGCAAAGTCATAAATACGCTCCATATGCCAGTCCGTATCGGGTCGGGCCAGGCCAGTAGCGCTCATGCGCGCCTCCATGCCCGGGGCCAGAAGCGTGCCATTATGCGGTAGCGCGATCAGGACCGGGGACTCGCCGCGTGTCAGGGTAAAAACGCTCGTTTCGCTCATGGCCCGGTTTCCTGTCTCTCTTTCTGACGTGTTCTGGGGGGAGTGCTCAATGATGCAGCCTTGTCACTACACGCCGGAAAGCATCAGCTATGATCCTCTCCCGGGCATGATGACCGCTTTCGATGACCCATTCTCCCGCGACCAGCATATGCTGCACCGGCAGGCTCGGACGGGCAAAGAGTGCGCCATCGAAAATCGCGTCCTGCTCAAGCCCGGGCAGGGCCATGGCTTCAGGGTCGAGAACGCAGAGATCGGCTCTCATGCCGGGGGCCAGCCTGCCGCCATTCTGCTGGCAGGCCTGTGTCCCGCCTTTGAGAGCCGCTTCGTAGAGATAACGTCCGACCGATCCGAGCATGTCGTCCGGCAGGGCGCAGCAGCGTTTTCGGCTCACAAGACGGCGGCCGTATTCGAGAAGGCGTAGTTCTTCCGACACCGATGGCAGGATATTGCTGTCCGTTCCTATTCCGAAACGACCGCCTTGGGTAATATAGGATTCCAGGGGGAACAGCCCGTCTCCAAGATTGGCTTCCGTGATAGGGCACAACCCAGCAACCGCCCCAGACGCCGCAAGCCGGCGCGTTTCATCCTGATCTAGATGGGTGGCATGGACCAGGCACCAGTGCCGGTCGATCGGTACCTCATCGAGGAGCCATGCCACAGGACGTCTGCCAAGGTAATCCAGGCAGTCGGCAACTTCTTTCTGCTGTTCAGCGACATGAATATGGATCGGCATGTTTTTGCCGATCATTCCGAGCATGCGGTTCAGACTCTCCCTGTCGACGGCGCGCAGGGAATGTAGCCCCAGGCCTGCCTTGACAAGGGGATTACCCTTGTGCCGCGTCTCGAGGGTCTCAAGTATGGTTGCGATGAATTCGGGCGAACTCGCAAAACGCGCCTGCTCGGGGGCCAGCGCCTTGCCGAACCCTGCGTGCCGGTAGAGCGTCGGCAACATGGTCACGCCAATGCCCGTATCCTGTGCAGCCTGAACGACAGCGAGGGCCATCTCCGCCTTGTCGTCGTAGGCGTTTCCGTCGGGCCCACGATGCAGGTAATGGAACTCGCCCACTTGGGAAAAACCGGCCTTCAGCATCTCGAGATAAAGCTGGGCTGCGATGATGCGCATATCTTCCGGCGTGATGCGCGATGCGAGCGCATACATCTGCTTGCGCCATGTCCAGAATGAGTCGACGGGATGGCGGCGTGTCTCCGCCAGTCCTGCCATGGCGCGCTGGAACGCGTGAGAATGCAGGCTGGCCAGCGGCGGTACAACAATGTCGACGACCCGATCGCTTGCACGGGGTGTTTCATAGACGTCGATATGAGTGAAATGCCCCCCCTCCCATTGCAGGCGCACGTCATGACGCCAGCCACCGGGCAGGAAAGCCTGCTTGGCGAAAACCGCGCAGGGAGACGACATTTCAGACATCAGGAACTCCGCAGGATGAGATCAGAGGGAAGGTTCCGGAGCCGGATGCTCCGGCATGGAACGTGTTACGACTACCGTTGCGCGTTAACGTTATCATAACTAGACATGTATAGATAAGTCAGGTCAAGCGGGCTAGGAGTTGAGCAACGATGTGGGACAGGCTCTGGATCAATGCGCATCTTGCGACGCTAGCGCCCCATGTGGATCATCACGATATCGAGACGGAATCCGGCTTGTTGCGCGATGGTGCGATTGCGGTCGAACAAGGCAGGATTGCCTGGATAGGATCACGTTGCGACCTGCCCGGCGCACCCGAGACCCTGTCGAACGAGGTAATCGATTGCCGGGGAGCATGGATTACGCCGGGGCTGATCGATCCGCATACCCACCTCGTCTATGCCGGCGACAGAAGCGAGGAGTTCTCCGAACGACTCTGCGGTGTGTCCTATCAGGAGATCGCCCGACGCGGCGGGGGAATACTCTCCACTGTGAGAGCCACGAGGGCTGCGAGCGAGGACGAGCTTTTCGCGCTCTCCGAAAAACGAGCCAAGCGGCTCATGGCGAATGGTGTGACGACACTGGAGATCAAATCCGGCTACGGACTGACGCTTGAGGATGAACTCAAGCAATTGCGCGTGGCGCGTCGTCTGGGTTCCGAACTCAGGCTGCGCGTGCATGTGAGCTTTCTTGGTGCTCATGCCTTGCCGCCTGAATTCGTCGGTCGTCGTGAAGCCTATCTGGGGCATCTTTGCACCGACCTCCTGCCTCAAATCGCAGCTGGAGGACTCGCAGATAGCGTGGATGGTTTCTGCGAAGGCATTGCTTTTCAGCCTCATGAAATCGAGCGTCTGTTCATCACAGCGCGGGATCTCGGTTTCACACTGCGTCTTCATGCTGATCAGCTTTCCGATCTGGGCGGTGCCTCGCTTGCTGCGCGGCTGGGAGCACTCTCTGCCGATCACGTGGAATACGCCCATGAGGAAGGTATCAGGGCCATGGCGGCGCAGGGTACGGTGGCTGTTCTTCTGCCGGGGGCCTTTTATTTCGTCCGCGAAGACAAGCTGCCCCCTGTGGAGGCTTTCCGTGCGCATGGTGTGCGCATGGCGCTTGCGACGGATTGCAACCCCGGCACTTCGCCTTTGCTGTCACCCACGGCCGTGATGAACATGGCCTGTACCCTGTTCCGGCTGACACCGCGCGAAGCGCTGGACGGCCATACGCGCCACGCGGCCGCTGCGCTCGGACTCTCGGCAACCTGCGGTATGCTGGCGCCTGGAATGGCTGCCGATATGGCGCTCTGGGACATCACCGCCCCTCACGAGCTCGCATACTGGATCGGCGGGGTGATGCCTGTGGGACGTGTTTTCGCCGGCGTTCCGGATCAGGTTCTCTGATAGGGGGCAGCGCGGCCGGGAGTAGGAAGGTTATGATCCCGTGCTAAAGACTGGCGAGCCGGGTATGACCGGTATAGACATCTGGCCTGGGCAGAAAGGGGATGCAAGAGGGTGACCATATTGCTGGGCAAGGACAAGCCGGCCGCACGTTACGAGCAGGTCAAATCATACATCCTCTCCCGTATAGAGACGGGAGAATGGGAGGTCGGGCACAGGCTTCCTTCCGAGAGTGAACTCGTCGACCTTCTCGGTGTGTCACGCATGACTGTGCATCGTGCCCTGCGCGAACTGACCGTCGATGGCGTGGTTACTCGTGCACAGGGTGTGGGCACCTTTGTGGCCGAGCCGCTCAAGCGTGTCGAGTTGCTTGAATTGCGCGATATCGCAGAGGATATCGTTTCGAACGGCCACACCCACACCACGCGCGTCATCACGCTGGGCTCCATCCGGGCCGATAGCGACCTAGCCATGGCTTTCGGTCAGCGCCCCGGCGCACGGCTCTTCCATTCGATCATCGTTCATCTCGAAGACGGTACGCCGCTTCAGGTTGAGGAACGCTTCGTTTCGCCCCATTTTGCCCCCGATTATCTGGAGCAGGATTTCAGCCTGTCCCACCCGCACCGGCATCTTTCCTCGATCTCGCATCCCGAGGAAATCGAGCATGTCGTCTTTGCTGTCACGCCCAGTCAGGAAACATGCGATCTGCTCGACCTCGAGGCGCCCGAGGCCTGCCTGCAACTCATGCGTCGCACCTGGGTTGATGAGCGCGTGGTGATGAAAGGCATCTTCACCTATCCCGGGAGCCGCTACAGCTTCGTCGGGCGCTATCGCCCCTGAACGGGGGCGATATCTAGCGAGCCTCGTCGTACACGTCCCAGATTTCCGTTTTCTTCTGTCTGTACCCGGATCGCCATCCCGCCCATGTGCATGTTCGCTCTCACGGCATCTGGGACTCACGAAAGACACGCCGAGCCGGGCGATGCATTGGGATGTCATTCTCAAATCGTGACGATTTTTGATTGACAGAAACAGTTCTTATGACACACCTTAACATGTATATACATGTTTGGGTCAGGAGATGTCGTGAGCGCCCAGGATTCCTTGCCAGCTAGGCTGGCCAATGACAGGATTATTCGCGCGGCCCATGGGCCGGAACTGACAGCGCGGTCATGGCAGACCGAGGCGGCGCTGCGCATGCTGATGAATAATCTTGATCCCGATGTGGCCGAGAAGCCCTCAGAACTGGTAGTTTATGGCGGTATCGGTCGCGCGGCCCGCAACTGGGCCTGCTATGACGGGATTGTGCGTGCCCTGACCGATCTGGACGCCGACCAGACGCTGCTCGTCCAGTCGGGCAAGCCGGTCGGGGTGTTTCGTACCCATCCCGATGCTCCCCGTGTTCTAATCGCCAATTCCAACCTGGTACCGCACTGGGCGAATTGGGATCGGTTTAATGAACTCGACCGGGCCGGGTTGATGATGTACGGCCAGATGACTGCAGGGTCGTGGATCTATATCGGCAGTCAGGGCATCGTGCAGGGGACATACGAGACCTTTGTCGAAATGGGGCGGCAATACTATGGGGGCTCGTTGCGCGGCCGCTGGATCCTGACGGGAGGTCTGGGCGGGATGAGCGGTGCACAGCCTCTCGCCGCGGTAATGGCAGGCGCCTCGATGCTGGCCGTCGAATGTGAGCCGAGCCGTATCGAGAAGCGCCTCGAAACGGGCTATCTCGACCGAAAGACGGACTCGCTCGACCAGGCGCTCGAATGGATCGATGCAGCCTGCAAGGCTGATATGCCGATCTCGGTCGGGTTGCTGGGTAACGCTGCGGAGATTTTCCCCGAGCTTTTGCGTCGTGGCGTCCGTCCCGATGCCGTGACCGACCAGACATCGGCCCATGATCCACTGAACGGCTATCTGCCCGCAGGGTGGTCGCTCGATCAGGCAGCTCATAAGCGCGTGACAGATCCTGCTGCCGTAGAACGCGCCGCCAAGGACTCCATGCGCCTTCAGGTCGAGGCCATGGTGGCATTTCATCGTATGGGTGTCCCGACATTCGATTACGGCAATAATATCCGGCAGATGGCCTTCGAGGTCGGATGCGAGGACGCTTTCGCTTTCCCGGGTTTTGTCCCGGCCTATATAAGGCCGCTCTTCTGCCGCGGCATCGGCCCCTTTCGCTGGGCTGCCCTCTCTGGCGATCCCGAGGATATCTACAAGACGGACGCCAAGGTCAGGGAACTGCTCCCGCATGACACGCATCTGCACAACTGGCTCGATATGGCGCGCGAGAAGATCCAGTTCCAGGGTCTACCCGCACGCATCTGCTGGGTCGGACTCGGCGATCGCCACCGGCTCGGTCTTGCCTTCAACGAGATGGTCGCAAGCGGTGAGCTCAAGGCCCCTGTCGTGATCGGTCGAGATCATCTCGACAGCGGTTCTGTCGCCAGCCCGAACCGCGAGACCGAGGCAATGAAGGATGGGTCGGATGCCGTTTCCGATTGGCCCTTGCTCAATGCCCTGCTCAACACGGCGTCTGGCGCCACCTGGGTTTCGCTGCATCATGGCGGCGGCGTGGGAATGGGTTTCTCACAGCACGCGGGCATGGTTATCGTTGCCGACGGAACAGCGGAGGCAGCAAGCCGTCTGGAACGTGTGTTGTGGAACGACCCCGCGACCGGTGTCATGCGTCATGCCGATGCGGGCTACGATATCGCCAGAGACTGTGCCCGGGAACAGGGTCTCACCCTGCCTATGATCGACGGAGCCTGATCCATCATGAAACCTGTTTTCACTCTCGTTCCCGGCGCTCTCGATCTGGCATCCCTGCGCAGCTTTATTCTCGACAAGCCCGAAATCGTCCTCGAGGCCGGCACCGAACCCTGCCTGCGCGAGGCCGCGCGTTCGGTCGAGCGCATCGTGGCGGGCGGTGCAGCCGTCTATGGCGTGAATACCGGCTTTGGCAAGCTGGCCAAGACGCGTATCCCTGATGAGAAGCTGCGTGATCTGCAACGCAACCTTGTGCTCAGCCATGCCGCAGGGATCGGCAAGCCTCTGGCGGAGCCGGTCGTGCGACTTATTCTGCTGCTGAAGGCTAATGGGCTGGCGCGAGGCTATTCGGGTGTGCGGTACGAGATCGTCCGTCTGCTGCTCGACATGCTCAATCGCGGGGTTATTCCCGTGATTCCGGAAAAAGGGTCGGTTGGGGCATCGGGTGATCTCGCGCCTCTAGCTCATATGTCGGCAGTTGTTATCGGCGAGGGAGAGGCCTTTTTCGCCGGTGAGCGTCTGCCGGGCGCCGTAGCTCTGGAGCGCGCCGGGCTGAGGCCTATCGAACTCGGGCCGAAGGAGGGGCTCGCTCTTCTCAATGGCACGCAAACCTCGACGGCTCTGGCTCTGATCGCCCTTTTCGAAGCGGAAACCCTTCACCAGACCGCGCTTGTGACTGGCGCGCTGACCCTCGATGCCGCACGGGGAACGGATGCTCCCTTCGATCCGAGGCTTCATGCTCTGCGCGGCCAGAAGGGCCAGATCGAATGTGCTGCCATCTATCGGGCACTCATGGCCGGCTCTGCCATACGTGCGTCACATGAGGTGGACGATGAGCGCGTGCAGGATCCTTATTGCCTGCGTTGCCAGCCTCAGGTCATGGGGGCAGCGCTGGACTCATTGCGCCATGCGGCTCACGTCCTGCTGATCGAGGCCAATGCGGTGTCAGACAACCCCATCCATTTCCCCGATACGGACGAAATGATCTCTGGCGGTAATTTCCATGCCGAACCTGTAGCCATTGCGGCCGATCTGATGGCGATTGCCGTATCAGAAATCGGAGCGATTGCGGAGCGCCGTCTCGCCCTGCTGGTGGACCCTGGCATGAGCGGATTACCGCCCTTTCTGGTCAATGACAGTGGCGTCAATTCCGGCTTCATGATTGCCCAGGTCACGGCAGCAGCCCTTGCTTCTGAAAACAAGACGCTCGCCCATCCTGCAAGCGTAGACAGCCTGCCTACTTCAGCCAATCAGGAAGACCACGTGTCGATGGCGACATTCGCGGCGCGCCGTGTCGGTGATATCAACGAGAATGTACGTACTATTCTCGGCATCGAATATCTTTCTGCCGTGCAGGGGCTCGATTTCCTGGCCCCACTGCGTTCCTCCGAGCCGCTGGTCGCGGCGGCCGCCCTGCTGCGTGAGACCGTGCCGTTTTTCGCGCAGGACCGGCTTTTCACGCCCGACATGGAGGCTGCCAATGCGCTCATTGCCTCAGGCGCGCTTGTCAAGGCAGCGAGCCAATCGCTGAAACTACCCACACTCGACGCCGCATGAAGGGGGTGATCGCGCCGGATGACGGCGCTTTCAAGATCGAGGCAGCGCGAGCGCGCCGTCGTTTGCCTCGCCTGTTTGCAGATTATCTCGATGGTGGCGCCCATGGTGAGAAGACAATTCTCGCCAATCGGGCCGCTTTCACGCGCTGGTCCCTTCTGCCTCGCGGGTTGCGCGATGTATCCTGTATCGATCAGAAGACCACCTGTTTCGGCATGGCTCTGAACGCGCCTGTCCTGCTCTCGCCGGTTGGTTTTGCCGGGCTGTTTCATAGCGACGGGGAGATTGGCGCGGCGCGGGCCGCGGAAAGATGCGGGATTGCCTCGGCGCTTTCGAGCTTCTCCATCCATTCTCTGGAGGAGGTGGCGACGGTAAAGGCGCCTCTCATGGCCCAGCTTTATATCCTGCGTGACCGTGGCGTGACACAGGATATGCTCGACCGGGCCGCGGCAAGCGGGGTCGGGACGCTTGTTCTGACCATCGATACCGCTATCACGCCCCTGCGCCCGCGCGACATTCGGAACGGGTTTCGTAACCGTGTGCGCCCCAGTCTCGGCCAGAGTATGGGTCTGGCGCGGCACCCGGCCTGGCTCCTCGACCGGTTGCGGGCGACACGCAACGATCTGGGGACGATGGGGCGTTATACTGGCGCGCGCGGTATCATGGCGCAGGCCCGTGACATTGCATCCCGGATCGATCCCGCTCTCTCATGGGCCGATCTGGAGACGTTACGGGCATGCTGGAAGGGCCGCCTCGTTCTCAAGGGTGTGCTCCATCCTGATGATGCCCGGCAGGCGGTTTCCTGTGGCGTGGACGGGCTGATCCTGTCCAATCACGGCGGTCGACAACTGGACCCTGCACCATCGCCTCTCACCATGCTGCCCGAGATACTGGACGTCACGCAGGACCGGCTCGAAGTTGTGCTGGATGGCGGGGTGCGTCATGGCGGTGATGTCGTCACGGCGCTTGCGCTGGGTGCGCGGGCCGTTTCGCTGGGCCGGCCATGGGCTTGGGCTCTGGCTGCGGCCGGAACGAAAGGTATCGAGACCGCCCTGCAGCGTTTGATTCGCGAGACGGCGGATTGCATGGCGCTCACCGGGCTGTGCACAATCCGGGCGCTACGCGAGGCAGGCCGGACTGCGCTTCATTCTGCAGGATGAGTGTTCAGCCCTGCCGGGGTTTTTGCGAGTCTCGTATGCGTCCCATGATGTAATCCCCGGCGGAGACGGGTAGATAAAGGGCGTCTGTCCCGGCTGGCAGGTTGAGATCGTGCGGATCGATCCGGGCGTCGTAATCCGGGTCGTAGAATGTGGCGAAAGACACACGCTCGCGCCCGGAGCGATTGGTGACGCGATGCATGTTCGAGACATAGCGCCGGTTCGACCACCGGCACAGAAGGTCGCCGATATTGATAACGAGCGTTCCCGGAATCGGCGGCGCGGGCATCCAGGCGCCATCCGGGCCCTGCACATCCAGCCCTCCGGTGTCATCCTGCCAGAGCAGGGTAATGCAGCCGTAATCCGTATGAGGAGCCACGCCGAACTGATCCGCCTCGCGTTCCGGCGGGTGGGGCGGGTACCAGATGGCCTGACTGCGCTGCAACGGTCTGACATAGCGGGTGACAAAGAAATCGGGCGAGACCCCGAGCGAACAGGCGACAGCGCGAAGAAGCACCTGCCCGCACACGCCTACGGCCCCGAAATAGGCCTCCATGGCGGCGCGGAAATCTGGCCGTCCCTCAGGCCAGAGATTGGGGCCGCGCAAGGGCTGGCCCGCGAGGACGAGGGGATGATCCTGCGGCAGATCGAGCCCGATCTGGAAGAATTCCTTATAATCCGGGTTGGCCGCACCATACATGGTGGTGCGGTTGAGCGCGTTGAAACCCCTCACGGCCTGATGGGGCTTGCAAAGAAGCTTTTCTTCCACGGGGGCATGGAAAAAATCGAGCGCCTCGCGATGGATCCGTTCAAGCAGGCTTTCCGGAATGCCGTGGTTTCGTACGTAGCAAAACCCCGATTGCGAAAAGGCGGCATTGATGGCGCGCCCTGTCGCCTCAAGATCGCCGGCACGAGCCGGGGCAAGATCGATGACTGGAAGATAGCCAATATCGTTCATGAAAAGGCTCCGTCGGATTGAGGGTCAGGAAGGTGGGATCAAGGCGGCGAGGCAGAGCGGGGCCTGTGGCCCGGAAGATGCCATCGGGGAAATGTGCAGGGGCGTATCGCCTGCGACAATCTTCCCCTGAAGGACGCTGCCCGGGCCGAATGCTGGTCCCCGTCCGGCGACATGCCATGGGCCTCTCAGGGGAAGCAGGGTGAAATGCACGGTATGGGGCAGTGGGAAAGGCGTCTCATGGGCGCGCAGAAGGGCAGGCTGTCCGTGCGAAGCCATCAGATTGAATGCCATGACCGGGCCGGAGGGGCAGGCCGCTGTCACGACCATGGCTCCGTCGAAGCTCAGAATGGCTCCGGCACTGTTGAGATGATGAGGGCAGTCGCCTTCGGTGTTCAGGATCAGATTGCCAGGCGAGGCAAGGGCGAGATGGCGCACGAGGCCCGGAAAGGACGAGAACGGACCATCCCCCTCGATCGAGGCAAGGCTGACCCGCCATGTCCCGCCCTGTGTATCACCCCGAGCCAGTTCGCGGGTACGACCCTGACCGTTCTTCCAGTCCGTCTCCGGGAAGGTGGTGAGGTCGTGGAGCGCGATCATGGTCGTGCTGCGGGGAAGATCTTGCCGGGGTTGAGGATGTTTTTTGGATCGAGCGTGGCCTTGATGCTGCGCATCACGTCGATAGAGACCGGATCATGTTCCTGCGGGAGGTAGTCACGTTTGGCCAGTCCCACCCCATGCTCGCCGCTTGCAGACCCGCCCAGAGAAAGGGCGCGGGCGATCAGTCTGGCGTCGAGATCATGGGCGCGCGCCAGAGCGTCTTCCCCCGGTGGCACGAGCATGACCGTGTGGAAATTACCATCGCCGATATGGCCAACGATCGGCGCGGTAATGCCTGATGCCTTGATATCGCTCTTAGCGCCCAGAATCATCTCGGTCAGGGCGGATATGGGCACGATGGCATCTGTTGAAATGCCGACATGGCCGGGACGAAAGGCGAGACAGGCCCAGTAGACGGCATGGCGGGCCTTCCAGAGTGCGGCGCGCTCATCATCGCGCGTGCTCCAGGCGAAGGAAGCTCCCCCGTTATCCATACTCAGGGCCTCGATCGTGCCGATCTGCTCCGCCACGGCCTGCGGGCCGCCGGAAACCTCGAAAAACATGGTGGGCACGGGGCGATAGGAATCGAGCTTCGAGTAGTCGATGCAAGCCTGCATCTGCACGTCGTCGAGCAGTTCCATGCGCGCAACCGGCAGGCCCATCTGCATGACCTGCACTGCAGTCTCGACACACCCTGCAAGGGTTTCGAACTGGCAGATGGCCGCGGCCGTGGTTTCAGGTATTCCCTGCAGGCGGAGCTGTATTTCGGTGACGATCCCGAGTGTTCCCTCCGAACCGATCATGAGATGGGTCAGGTCATAGCCCGTGGCTGATTTGCGCACGCGCCCCCCGGTCTGCATGATGCGCCCATCGGCCAGCACGATAGTCAGGCCCAGCACGTTTTCGCGTATGGTGCCATAGCGTACAGCCCCTGTCCCCGAGGCGCGTGTGGCGCACATACCGCCTATCGTTGCCTCGCCACCCGGGTCGACCGGAAAGAAAAGTCCCAGATCACGCAGATGCAGGTTCAGGGCCTGACGGGTCACCCCGGCCTGAACGCGACAATCGAGATCATTCTCGTGGACCGCAATAATTGCCGTCATGCGCGACAGGTCGAGCGATACGCCACCCTCGACAGCATTGAGCTGCCCTTCGAGCGATGTACCGCCGCCGAAGGCCACAACGGGCAGGTTGTGGGCGTTGCAGAATGCGAGGGCCTGCGAGACCTCCTGTGTCGACTCGACATAAAGAACGGCATCGGGCGCATGGGCGGCGTGATAGCCCTCGCCGTGGCTGTGCTGTTCCAGCAGGGAGGGGCTGCGCGAGACCCGCCCGGGAAAAAAGGTGTCGAGTTCGGCGACAAGTCGGATACGGTCTGGCGCAGAGGGTCTCATTTCAGGGCACTTTCTCAAAGGCGGGTGGCTCGGCAAGGATGGCACGCAGTGCCACGGTGAAACGCCTGTTTTCCTCATCGAGGCCAATGGAGACGCGTATCCTGTCTGTGAACCCCGGCTCTTTCCAGGGTTTGACGATCACGCCGTGACGGAGCAGCGTCTCTGCAACCGGTGCGGCTGGGCAGGGTAGTCTGACAAACAGGAAATTACCGCTCGAGGGAGCGACATCCAGGCCCATGGCTTCGATCGTGGCTTTGAGGGCATCCCGCGCCCTGACCGTGGCCGCTACGCTTTCGCGCATATGGCTCTCTCCCTCCAGTGCAGCGAGGGCAGCGAGCTGTGCCACAATATTGGTATTGAACGGATCACGAACGGCCTCGAGCGCGTTAATCAGGTCCGGGGTGTCACTCAGGGCCCAGCCGATACGCAGCCCCGCCAGTCCCCAGGCCTTGGAAAACGTACCGAGCACGATCCAGGGGCGGGATTGGCGGCGCAGAACGCGGCGCGCATCCGGGTAATGCGCGGTATGGGCCGCATATTCCCGATAAGCCTCGTCGATCACGATCAGGCAATCATGGGGGCAGGCAGAGATCAGCGTTTCCAGCTGCGTCTCTGTCATCACGCAACCCACAGGATTGGATGGATTGGAAAAGATGAGGATACGCGTCGGTTGGGATACCGCAGCGCAGAGGGCCTGGAGATCGAAATCGCATGTTTCGGTGACCGGCACGGAATCGACGACCCCTCCCATCGCCACTGCGTTCAGGATATGCAGGCCGAACGAGGGCAGAACGGTCACCACCCTGTCGCCAGGGGAGATTACCCCCTGCATGATCATGCGTATAAGTTGTTCCGAGCCATTCCCAAGGATGAGCGCCTGCATCCGCTCATCCAGGTAGGTGGCAAGACGCGCGCGCAGCTTCGGTTCTGCTTCGGGATAAAGGGCCAGCTTGTCGAAAAGGCCGGTAAGGGCTTCGCGCACCTGAGGCGGGGCCCCGTGGGGATTTTCATTGCTTCCGAGTTTGGCGATAGAATTGAGGCCGTATCGTTCCTTGACCGCATCTGATGCAAGGCCTGCATTATAGGCTGGCAAGGCCGCTATTTCGGGGCGGCAGCATGAGACGGATGACGGGGTTCCAAGGGGAGAATGCACGGCCGATATCCAGTTTATGGTTGTATAGACAAGACTAACGATATCGACTCGCATCATGCAAGCGCGAAGATTTATAGCGCCTTATATACGATATTTATGGTGGTTATTCGCTTTTTCATTACGAAAATCGATTGACCTTTCTTGTACAGACAACATAGGCTTGCTGTCAGATTGTGTCAGGAGATCATGCCGTGATGATGTCTGCCTCCCCCTTGTCGTCCGAACTGGTTAATGCTTTTCGTGATGACGGCGTCGTCATTCTGCGTGGCGTTTTTACGCCCTGGATCGAGTCCCTGCGTGAGGGAATCGATCGGTTGATGGCATCGCCCAGCCCGCTCGAGCGATCCTATCAGCCGACCAACTCGGCACCGTTTTTCCAGGATCTCTGCAACTGGCAAAGGATCCCGGAATTCCGCGCATTCATAGAAGACTCGTCCCTTGGAGTTCTGGCTGCGTCGTTGATGGGCGCGCGAGAGGCGCGATTTTTCCATGATCATGTTCTGGTGAAGGAGCCAGGAACATCGCTCGTGACGCCGTGGCATCAGGACCGTCCCTATTATTGCGTAAGCGGGCCGCAAAGCGTGAGTTTCTGGATTCCGCTCGACCCGGTGCCCCAGGCGAATGCGCTGCAATGTGTCGCCGGGTCTCACCGATGGGGCGTCGATCACAAGCCCATGCGTTTTGACGGAACGCCCCTGTATGCGGGCGACGACAGTACGCCCATGCCGGATATCGATGCCGACAGGAGCGCTTACCGGATCGTCTCTGCCGTTATGGAACCCGGCGATGCCGTGGCTTTCGACTTCGGTACAGTGCATGGAGCTGCTGCGACTCTGGGCGCGGTTACAAGGAGGCGGGTGTTCTCAGCGCGGCTCGTGGGAGATAACGCGTGCTTTGCCGACAGAGGCGGCAAGGGATCGCCGCCTTTCTCCCATCTGACCCTGCAAGATGGCGAGAAACTAACAGGCCCCGATTTTCCCGTTCTCGCGACGGCGGCCTGAATGGCCGAACCGGCTCCCGTCGCGGCGCGCAGGTCCCGGACAGCCAGCACAACCCGTGCGCACCTATCTCAGTGCCGCTGGCAGGTGGCGCGTCGTTTTGCGTCCTGCTGTCTTCTCACTTTGGTGGCGTCGGTGACGGGCGTCGCACAGGCAGGGTGTCTTGACACGATACGTGCATCGGGGGTGCTGCGTGTCGGGAATGGGCTACTTGGCGCCCATCCCTCTCTCTGGCAAAGCCATGACCGGGTATATCACGGTATCGATGCCGACCTTCTGGACGTATTGACGCAACGCCTCGGCGTGGCGCGTTCAAAATTTATCATCACGGAGTGGCCGACCATGGTGCCCGGGCTCAAGGCGGAGCGCTGGGACATCGTTCTGAGCGACGTCAATATTACCGAGGAACGGCGGATACGAGGGCATGTATTGTTCTCGACGCCTTATTTCATGCTCTATGACTATGTGATTGTGCTGGCGGATTCGCCAATCTGGTCTCTTGCCGATCTTAAGGGCAAGACGATTGCCTCTGTCATGGGGACCAGCGATTCAGCAACTGCGCACCACCTGGTGACTGATGGTGTGGCGGCCGATGTGGCCGATTTCGAGACGTTCGCCGATCCTTTCACGGCCCTGCGCAACCACCAGGTTGCGGCGGTGATCGTCGATCAGGGAACGCTTCATGCCCAGAAAGCGCATTTCACCGATCTGCGCACTGTTGGCATGCCCGTTTTCTATGCCCCCAAGCCGCGCTGGGCCGCGATACAGGCCAAGGCCCGCTATCGTCTTGGAAGCGAAGGGGTAGTCATTTCCGATCGCTGTCCTGATTTGAAGGTTGCCGTCGATAAGGCGCTGGACTCAATGCGTCGGGATGGCACAATAAGAACGATACTGAAACGTTACGGTGTGTGGGAGCCGCAGCAGGACCACCTTATCCTGCCCGACCGTACTGATTCGGAGTAGCTGTTTCCATGCTGGATTTCCTGGCTGAGGCGGGCGAATATCTGCCCTTTCTCCTGCGCGGGGCGCTCGTCACGATCGAGCTTTCCCTTGTCGCGATGGCGCTCGGGACAGTGACAGGGTTTTTCATTGCCCTTGGCCGTCGTGCCAAGACGCGGTTGTTGCGATGGCCGCTCAATGTGTTTGTCGAGATCATGCGTGATACGCCTTTGATCGTGCAGTTGCTGATCATCTATTTTACGCTGCCGCGCTGGGGCCTGACACTTGGTGCCTTCCCGGCTGCCATTGTGGGTTTGTCTTTCAACCTGGCGGCTTATGTGTCGGAGGTATTCCGGAGCACCATCAATGCCGTTGATCGCGGGCAGAGAGAAGCAGCTATCTCGCTGGGAATGTCGGGAGTGCAACTCTATCGGCGCGTGATCATGCCCCAGGCGGGGCTGGCGGCATTGCCGATACTCGGGGGCTATTTCATTGCCCTGTTGAAAGATTGTGCACTGGTGTCATTCATTTCGGTCAACGAGCTTCTGCGCAATGCGAGCATTGTCATTTCGGACACGTTCGATGGGGGTAACATTTATCTGCTCGTGGCGATCATCTATTTCATCATGAGCTTTGCCTCGTCACGTCTGATTCTCCATCTCGAGAACCGGCTTGCCCATAGTCGCCGATCCGGACCCGATACGATGTCTGGCACAGTTCTGACCATGGAGAAGGAAGCCATACGATGAATCCTGTCCTGACGGTCAGACAGCTTGGCAAGAGTTATGGGGGCAGAGCGGTGCTCGATGGGGTGGACCTCGTTGTTAAAGAGGGTGAAATCGCCTGTCTCATCGGTCCGAGCGGGGCAGGAAAATCAACCATCCTGCGTTGCCTGAATTTTCTCGAAACGCCGGATCGTGGCGAGATCACGTTCCGGGGCGAACGCCTCTGTTCCGAAGATGGCAATCTTTTCCAGATATCCCCCAGGCGCCAGTTACAGGCGGCGCGGGCCCGCATGCCGATGGTCTTCCAGCATTTCAACCTGTTTGCCCATCGTACCGTGCTTGAAAATGTGATGGAGGGTCCCTGCGTGGTTCAGGGGCGCCCGAAGGAGGAGGCACGCATGATGGCCAGTGCCCATCTCGACCGGGTGGGAATGCTGGGCTTCGCGCGGCATTACCCCGATCGTCTCTCTGGGGGGCAGAAACAGCGTGTGGCGATTGCTCGTGCACTGGCCATGTCACCCGCCCTGATTCTTTTCGATGAGCCGACCAGTGCTCTCGACCCGGCGCTGGTGCGCGAGGTCGAGAGCGTGATGCGCGACCTGTCACGCGATGGGCTGACCATGATCGTGGTCAGCCATGACATGCGCCTGGTGCGCAGCATTGCCTCGACCGTTCATTTCTGCGCTGACGGCCATATCGCCGCAAGCGGACCGGCCGGGCAAATGCTTGGGTCGCAGGCCCCTCAATCGATGCGGGTTTTTCTCGAGGCAGTGTCCGACCATGCCGGGCAGGAGTAACATGATGAAGCATCCCCCTCTCGATCGGAGCGCCACATCGATATCTGCCGGGCATGCTCACCCGGATGACGGAAGCATGACCGAAGTCGAATTCGAAACGATCTATCCGATTGCGCCATCGAGACGTCATGGAAAGCCGTCGGACCTATTCGGCTTGTGGTTTGGCGCCAACATGACCATGCTGGCCGTCGCCACGGGCGGGGTCATGCGTGGAGAATTCCATTTGACCCCCCTGATAGCCCTGCTCGCGGCGCTCATAGGCAATGCCGTGGGCGGTGTGTTCATGGCGCTTCATGCGGCGCAGGGGCCACATCTCGGTATTCCGCAGATGATCCAGTCCCGCGCCCAGTTCGGCATGATTGGGGCAGCCCCCATGACCGCGCTGATCGTGCTGATGTTTCTTGGTTTTGCTGCGTCGAATCTGGTTTTGGGTGCGCAGGGGCTTGCCATGATGCTCCCGTTTCTGGGAGGCAGGTCGGGCATGATCGCAATTGCTGTCATTTCAGCCGTTCCTGCCGTGCTGGGTTATCGCGCTATTCATCGCCTGACCCACTACATCGCCCTGCTTTGTGGGGGCGCGATCCTGCTTTGTCTGAGTGCTGTATTATTCGTTCCCTCTGCCCCGAGCATTGCACTGACAACCGGGGGGCATGACACGGTTTCCGGCTCTCTGGGGGCCATATCCATTGCCGCACTCTGGCAGATTGCCTACGCACCTTATGTTTCGGATTATTCGCGCTATCTGCCGCAGACGCGCGAAGGTGAGAAACAGGCTTTTCATGCGACCTACTGGGGCTGTGTGCTTGGCTCTCTTGTCGCGATGGTCGTTGGGGCTCTCGCCGGACCGGCCGTCAATGATCGCCTGATTCTCTGCCTCGGTTTTGCGGCCGCGCCCGTTCTGGGAGTGCTGTCGCTGGGGCTGGTCGTGGCGAACGCCATGACGCTTTACTGTGGCGCGCTTTCCTCCATCACCGTGCTTCATACCCTCGCCCCGACGCATCGTTTCGGCAAAAATTGGCGTGGAGCGGTGACCCTGGTTCTGCTCGTCCTGTCTTTCGGGCTGGCGCTGCTCATGGCGGGCCGGTTCGAGACCGCCTATGCAAGCTTCCTCGAACTGCTCATGTCGATCATGGTGCCATGGTCCGCGATCAATCTGCTCGATTACTATATCCTGAGGCATGGAGCTTACGATCTTCCGTCACTTTTCAGGCGCGACGGAGGTATGTACGGACGATACAACGTTCCGGCTCTGGTCGCCTATACAATTGGGTTGGCTTCACAAGTCCCGTTCATATCGACGGGACTGTATACCGGGGCTATGGCGCGTTTCCTGGGTGGGGCCGATCTCTCATGGATAGCCGGACTGGCTGTGACCAGCATGATTTATCTCGCGACAGCCCGTATGTCGAAACATGTAAGATGATTACGAATCCAGATCGAATTTAGTTGACCA
The DNA here is from genome assembly GCA_907164665.1 of Colias nastes. Classification (NCBI taxonomy): domain Eukaryota; kingdom Metazoa; phylum Arthropoda; class Insecta; order Lepidoptera; family Pieridae; genus Colias; species Colias nastes. Next base: position 64,038 of record CAJQZM010041994.1, on the reverse strand, counting down.
TACTCGTATATACATCTTAGCGTTGCATCATGGTCAGCCTTTTCCGGGGCAGGCCCTTCCTCCTTCGAGTGCAGCTCGCCCGTCTTCGGCCGCGAGCCGCCAGCACAGCGCGACGGTGACTCATCATGCGGATCATTTCGTTTTCAAAACTTTGTCTGATCTCGACCATGCTCGTTTCTGCCGCAGCCCCCCACGCCATGGCACAGACCAAGCCCGCTCCAGCGCATGGCACGAAGGCGAAGGCAGGAACCCGGACCTCACCGCCTGCCGCTCGTGCAAAAGTGGCGGCGGTCATGCCTCAGGCCGTCGGGAAGTCGGCAGTTTATCTAAGCTCGACTTCCGAGACGTTCGACGTCAAGGCCAAGCATATCACGCGTGGCGCCCTCGTGACTGTAAGCCAGAAGCTCCTGTCTCAGGCTCCAGCCGGCACGAACCCTCTCAAGGTGCTATCGCAATTGCCAGGCATCATGTTCCAGTCTGCCGAGCCCCAGGGTGTCGACATCTGGTCGCAGCAGCTTTTCATGCACGGCTTTCAGCAGCAGGAAATCGGTTTCACGTTGGATGGTATGCCGCTGGGTGAGCAATCCCTGCGTAATTATAATGGTCTAAATACACTGCTTGCGATTTCGGCGGAGAATATCTCCCGCATCGATATCTCCCAGTCCGCTGGTGCCGAGGATGTGGCTTCGACCAGCAATCTCGGCGGGTCGCTGGCTTATATATCACGCGACCCGGCGCACAAGCTGGGCGGGACGATCAATCAGGGTTTCGGCAGCTACGCCAATTACCATACCTTCCTCCGCTTCGACAGCGGCGATCTCAATCGGACCGGTACGCGGTTCTATACCTCTTATAGTCGGCAGGACGGCCAGATCTGGAAGGGTACGGGTGATCAGTTCATTCAGCAGGTCAACGCCAAACTGGTGCAGCCTCTCGGGCAGGAGAGCTATTTCTCGACCTATTTCGACTGGGCCGATGAGCATCAGTTCTCGACGCCTGATACCTCACCTGAGGTTATCCAGAAGGTCGGCTACAAGGTGGCCAATTATTATAATGGCAAGCAGAGTGGGCTCCAGGCGGCCATCAATGCAGCGAACGGGATTTTTCCTTCTTCCTTTGCCGGACTGGAGGATCCTGAGGACTCGGCCTACTACGATGCGACCCTCAACAGCGCCGATTATCTGGGGGGCATGCGGGCGCATCTGCAACTCACGGATCACTTGCTGTGGGATAGTACGGCCTATGGTCATGGAGAGACCAATCAGGCCACTTGGACCACGCCCTATTACCCCTCGCCGAATGGCTCACCGCTTTCCGAATTGCGCAAGGCGCCGGGTATAAAGCGCCTCGGGTTTTTCTCGCGTGTGCAGTATGAAACTCACGACAACACGCTGGGCGGCGGTGTCTGGTATGAGAACAACAGCTACCAGTCGCCCGAATATGTGTTTCAGATGCCCAACATCGTGAATGGCCAGCTAACCGAGAAGCTACCCAATCCGCTGGATTACTGGAAGCATCCCTTTGCGAAGATTTTCAATCAGGACTACAGCACAAATACTTTCACGGCTTTCGTACAGGACACGTATCGTCCCATCGAGCATCTGGCACTCCATTTCGGTTTCAAATCCGTGCTGAGCACCACACGCGTGGGTAATGGCTATGCCAATCCGGACTATTATTCACCGACCACACAGCTCGCGAGTGGCGTCGGTCTGACCACGGCTGAGGCATTCCTGCCGCATATCAGTGCAGACTGGCATTTCCTCACGCATCATGAATTGTTCTTTGATATTTCGGAAAATGTTCATACCTATGCGCAATGCGGTTACAAGCTTTGTGCTTCTCCTTTTGCCGTGACACAAACGGCATTCGATCAGGGTAAATCCTCGTTCAGGCCCGAGACGGCCTGGACCTATGCGGCGGGGTATCGTTATTCAAGCCAGTATGCAGGGCTCTCGATTTATGGGTATCGCACGAACTTCAACAACCGGCTCCAGCAGGTCACTTCGGGCTCTTCCGTAAACCCCATTTCCACAGTTTCGAATGTGGGTGGGGTCACGATGAATGGTGTCGATACAGCACTGACCATCATGCCGGTGCGTAATCTCGTATTCACCAACAGCTTCAGCTATGACCATGCGACCTACGACCAGAATATCAACGAGGCCGGAACGGTCTATCATCTCAAGGGCGCGCAAATCGTCAATTATCCGCGCTATATGTACAAAACCCGCCTCTCCTATGACTGGCAGGGTCTGACTGCCTATGTCGATGCGAGTTTCAACAGTAAGCGCAACTTCAGCTATACGGGCGACGTCAAGGTGCCGTCCTATTGGCTCTCCAATCTGGGGATTCAGTATAATCTTACCCATATCGGCGCGATCAAGCGGAGCCTGCATCCCCTGAAGGATCTGACCCTTTCGCTGAGCGTCACCAATCTGCAGAACACGCATTACATTGCAACGATGGGAGAAAACGGGAATCCGCTCAACATTGCGAATGGCGCATTATCCTACCAGTCTTTCCTGATCGGCGCGCCACGCATGGCCTTCGGCTCGATTAGCGCAAACTTCTGATTGCTCAGGCTCAGTATTTATCGTCGGTACGATACAGTTGTTGCGAGAAAGATAAAGGTGGGCCCGTCCGTTCGGACAGTTTGTGGGCTATACCCTGATGTCGTTATGTCACCCGTCTGACGGCGCTGGTACGTCATAATACGCCTCATCGGGCGAACATCCGGCCAGCGCCTAGGCTCAGGACCCATTGATTTGATTTTGGAAATCTGATTCAGGCTCTGTGAGGAGACTGTAGGTGAGCGACCCTTTTTAGCTGACAGACGAACAAACAAATGGAACGTCTGCGGCCGTTTTTTTCCAAGAGTCACGGCAAACCTCGCCTTGATGACCGCTATGTGCTGAGCGGCATCATTATTGTGAACCGCAATGGTATGCGGTGGCGTGATGCGCCCCGGGAATACGGTCCGCACAAGACGCTGTACAACCGCTGGAAGCGTTGGGGCGACATGGGCATTTTCATGCGGATGATGGATGGCATAGCTGGTGCAAAGGCCGAAGCCCGGCCCCTCATGATTGATGCGACGTATCTCAAGGCGCACTGCAAGGTTTCAAGTCTGCGGCTAAAAAGGGGGATCCAGGCCGCCTGATCGGTCGTATTAAAGGCGGCATGAATACCAAACTGCATGCGGTCACCGATCAGAACGGACGACCGCTGAGCTTTTTCATGACTGCGGGGCAGGTCAGCGATTTTACCGGCGCCGTTACCCTGCTGGACAGTCTTCCTGCAGTACAATGGATGCTGGGAGATCGCAGGTATGACGCCGGCTCGTTCAGGGACGCCCTGGAAGAGAAAAGAATAAAACCTTGCATTCTAGGACGAAGATCCCGCGGAAAACCAGTCAGATACGACAAGCGAAAAATATAAACGTCGCAACCGGGTCGAGATCATGTTCGGAAGGCTCAAGGACTGACGGCGTTTTGCAATGGGCTACGACAGATGCCTCATCTTCTTCTTCTCCGCCATATGCCTCGTCGCAACCGTCATGTTCTGGCTATGAGTCTCGAGCCGATTCGCATAATCACCGTTCTTTTTCGGCCATTTCCATAGTTTGAGAGCGTCACCCAATGGAACGGTGTGACCTTTTTCAGCGTCGGAATGTTCCACCCAAGGGCGTCGTTTATCTCATGCCACCTAACGTGACATTGCCACTTAACCGCGCGATATGCGCTGTCTTCCTCGCCTGGCCCTAATTACGATAATAAAAATTATTGGAATTAGGTGGGCGATCGAGCATCTATTCTATACGCGTTGGTTCATTCGCCTCAATCTTGTCCGCAAGTTCCTGCATGATGGGCTGGTAATATCGGTCGAGCGATTTCAGATCGCGATGTCCGGTGACCCGCATCAAATCGAGCGGGTTCGCGAGATAGCGCGCGAGACGCGACGTAGCCTCGTGACGAAGATCATGAAAGGTGAGGTTGGTCAGGCCCGCCCGTTTTGTCATCCGGCCAAAGCGGACGGAGAACGCCTTCTCATTGCCGATATCGAAGATCTTCTCATGCGGCTCCGGCCTATGCGACATCTGCTCGAGTTTCTCGACGAGGAGGCGCCGTGCACCAGGTGTCAGAGGACGCTTCTCAGGGCCGAGCTCCTCCCGGTGTCGCTCGATTTTCACTCTGGCAAGCGATAGCGTGCGACTGCGGAAATCGATGTCTTTCCAGCAGAGAGAAACGGATTCCGATAAACGGCAGGCTTGTTCGATCGACCATTTGACGAGCCATACATCGTCCGCATGCTCAGAGGCCGAAACAACGTCTACCAGCCGGTCATATTTACTCTGATGAGTGTTGTCATTGTCGAGCATGGCCAGTCGCCTATTACGCTTCCTGTCAGCGCCTTGTGGCCGTTTCACAACCCTGCCCGAAGCATGATTGACCGTATGGATATCCCATTCACTGATCGCATGCTGATTGATGCTGGCGAGAAGATTGAGCCGCTTGACCACGGTCGCTGGCGCATAGCCGTCCGCAAGCATGCGATCACGGAAGGCCCGAACGTTAGCAGGCTGCCATCTACTCACCATGACATTGACGACAGGGTCATCGAGCAGGGCAGGGATGTGGCCCGTACGGTCCGCCTGGCGATGGGCCATGCATTCGTCGCGGTAGCGTTCCACCAATCGTCTGAGAGGTGTCTTGTCGAGGGACGATGTGTCCTTGAACTGACGAAGATCGACCTCGGCACGTTTTTCAGTGAGCCAGCGACGAGCCAGAGCTGAGGATGCAAAGGTCTTTCTCAGGCGTTTGCCATCGACCATCTTGCGGGCCTGATACTGACCTGCGCCGCGGAACCATACGCCCTTGGGCAGTGGTTTACCTGTGGCAGGATCGATGCCTGATCTTTCTGCTTCGCTCATGCGAAGCCCTTGATACCAAAGAGCCATGTTTTCCTGATTGGCTCAAATTCAACACTCTGGTAAATCAGGATTTTGCTTCGACTTGGCAACATCCCGCAGAGAACTGCGGTAAATGCCGTGGTGTCCCGTACGGGATTCGAACCCGTGTTACCGCCGTGAAAGGGCAGTAAGAAACTTTGGTATTCCTGAGGTTTAGAAGATAATTACCTGATTATCGAGTGTTTTGTATCACCATTGGTCACTGTTTGTCACCCCTGATCTTCCTCCGTTTGGCTCATGGTTGGCTCATGGCTCAGCCACATTCAGTTGACGTGTCTATCATCTGACGGCTTAATAAGAGGCTTCGTTTCCGAACGCTGGACTCATGGCCGATACACCTGATCCTCTCCGACCGGCCGTGCTGAACTACGAGGATGCTGCGCGCTATCTCGGCATTTCCCCTGGGCGCTTACGCAATCTCAAGTGGATGGGTATCGCTCCGAAATCCATCAGCTATGGCAGACGCGACGTGCGCTTTCGCGTGACTGATCTGGACGCATGGCTCGACCAGAAAGCAGGCGTTGCATCGCCACCCGAACCAGCGCGTAAACGCCCCAAGAGACCGCGCAGAGGTGTCACCGTCTGGCTTGTTCCAGCCCTACTAGGTCTCATTGGCCTCATCATCTGGCTGATCAATCTGTTCCTGTGACGTATTCGGGTCTGGTCTAATCTGACCATTACGGCTCAAAAACGGAAGATGGTTTCACCGAGCAGGGAGCTGGAACCTCGGCGAAGGGGCTAGCTTTTTCGCTCTTCATCTCCTCTGCCAGTCGTTCTGCCTCAGCCTCGTCCAACTTCCTCAAAGCGACTCGCGTCACGTATTTGGCTTTTTCAAGATTGCCGGTCAGCTTGCATTTCATGATCTCTGCCTGTGTCTCACGAGGCAGTTTTGCTGGCGGCATCCAGATAGCCTCCAGCAGATCCAGATCTCTCCTGGCCCTATCGCACTGTGAAACATGGCGTGCTTTCCATGCGGCGATCTCCTCTTGCCTGCGCCTGTCGGCCTCGCGGCAGAGCGTGACAAGCCATTCCCTGCATGTATCCCGTCTGACGATCTTCTGAAGCAGCTCACGGTTCTCTCTCCGCAGCCGTGCATTGGCTTCTTCGCGTTCGGTCGGCACAGGCAGGCAAAGTGGTTCGGGTGGCGTAGAGCGCAGGCCGAGATGCCAGAATACAGTCTCCAGAAGATAGCGCAGGATCTCGGCCAGCATTTTCGAAAGCCGTTCGATTTCCTCATCGAGGTGGGAGAGGCGTTTCTTCTTTGATAGGACGAACACCTTCGTACGCAGGGCGTCACGCTCCTGTTGTGTTTCCTGCAGCTGTTTTCCCGTCTGCCAGAGCTGCCTGCGCGTGTCTTCTATCTGCGCAAACAAAGCCGCGCCTTGTTCATCGACAGAGCGCCGTGGACCATACTCCTGAGGCGGTCTTGCATTCAGTACCGTGCGGCACGCCCTGGCTTCATGCTTCCACTGCCGGATGTAGTGAGCGAAGTTTGGTGGCAGTAAATCGATACAATCCAGCGAGACGATCCTCGGCTGTTTTTCCGCAGGTTGTGACGGCCCTCCTTTGGCAGCCGCTCTCGCAAATGCTTCAGGGTCACGCCTGAGTTCCTCAAGGGGCGGCAGAAGCAGACCGCTCCGCTCTCCATGATGCACCATCGCTGCCATCTCCAGAGGGGCACGCTCCAGGAGCGGTTTGACTGCTGCCCGGATATCTCCGCATTTCGGTCTGGTCGCTTCACCCACCAGAAGCTGGCGGAAATCCTTCATGCGTGTCTTCGTCAGGCGCGTGAAAGACCCGATCAGCACACCATCAGCCGTCTCGATGATATGCGCATCCTTGCGGGTATCCTGCCGGTCTCCAGCACGCATGACCCAGCCCCTTGTCTTCAGCAGAGCCCGAAAACGATACAGCTGATTATCCGACTGCGCCCAGAGAGAGGCGATAGCCTTCTTTGCTTCAGCAAGATCCAGCCCCTGTCGCTCGGCTATACGACGTGATTGCGAGGTATAGGCTGCACGTGGAAGGGGCTGGGGTCCGAGTTTGGATGCGGATGCTGCTGGAGAGAGGGGTGTGTCAGGATATGCTGGGGCAGGGGCGGGGAGGTTTGCACTATCGACTGCTGGTCCCTGCAGGACCGTCTCAACCCGTCCTGCTTCTGTCGTCTTTCCCTCCTGACGCAGGGCTTTGACAATAGCCCTGTCATGTCGCCCCGGCACCAGCTGATGCCCGAGACGCAGTTCCTCGAGACGGGCGCATTTCTCCAGACGCTGCCACGAGAAGCGCGAACTCAGCACATGGTCGTCCTGCCATTCGGGTAGGAGAAGATGACCATGGGTGCTGCCATTCTTCTGATGCACGACGAGCGTCATACGCTCCCTGTCCGCCTGCAGTTCATCGCACAACCTGGCTGCAAAAGAGGCGAGGGCCTCGTCACTCATGGGCTCGGCAGGGTTGAAGGCAATATGACGCAGGCCATAGCGTATGCCTTCGCGCCTTGCTTCCTTCATCCAATCGGCCAGACACCAGTCACTGCCAGAGAGAACGCGTATCGCCTCATTCCTCGCGCCCTTTAGCACGTGCCGGGAAACGGCCTGATGGCCGCTGGTCGTCCGGATACGGGTTTCCTGCACAATCATGCGTCCCCCTCCGGAGTTCGAGGGGGCTTAGTGTAGTGTTGTGGGGGCGGTCGCTATCGGCTTGGACACCTCCGCCTCCGCCTCCGCCTCCGCCTCCGCCTCTGTTTCTGGTTCGACCATCTCCCGCTGTCGGGACGTCCTCCTTGTCCTCGTCACCCGCAGGGATTTGAGCAGGACATCGACCCGGTCCTTTGTCTCTTCCAGCGCATCCAGAACATTCCCCGCCCGGACAGCGTCACCACAATGGGCAGAATGGGCCAGCTGGTTGAGGTTGTTGCCAATGCGCCCAAGCTCGCCCCGCAGCTTGCGCAAGGAGACGCTCACCGCCAGCCCGTCGTGACCGGTCAGGTCGGCCTCTTTCAGCAGGGATCGCACCCAGAGGGCTGTGGTCTCATGACCCAGAAGACGCGCTGCGCCGGCCCAGTCAGCCAGCTCCTCAGGTGAGGCACGAACCGACAGGCGGGAGGAGCGGGCAGGGCGGGACAGGCTGGGGACGGAAGGCGTCACCGGGACGGGAACATGGGGTGAGGCAGACATGGGATGCGCTTTCCATCAAGGGGGTCAACGGGGGCGACAGCCCCCTTGCCAGCTGCTTCGTGCACCCAACGGGTAGCCACGAAGCACTGCTGGCTCAGGGGAGCCAACCCACGAGCTCATGATAGAACAAGACAGGAACGAATGCCGGAAAGAGCAGGCGACTTCTGACAAACACCGAGCATAATGACAGGAATTTTCTGCCCTCCGTCTGCGAGGAAACCGCTCTCTTGCGGGCTGTCCCCTCCGCTCTCCCGGAGGGCTTACCTCAGTTTTCCGCGGTTTCCTGTGAGGCAGTCTCGGCGGTATCAGCATTGGCAGCGGCATCGGCGGCAGTCTTCGGTTCCTCGACGGCCTTCAGTCTCACACCGGGGCCGAACTGCTCATCCGCCGGGATGAACACTGCCCCGCAGGCCTCCAGCGTCTCACGCATGGCCCGCAGCGTGCGGATATGGGGTGTGCGGGCATTTGTCTCGAAATCGGCCACGGTGCGATGCGCCATCTCGGCCATCCTGGCCAGGTCACGCTGCGAGAGCCCCAGCATGGCGCGGGCGGCACGGCATTGTGAAGCAACAAGCGTCATGGAGGGCTCCGTAGAGGTAAGGGCAGGAGATGGAAGAGAAGAGGGAGAGAGACAGGCGGTAGGGACAGAAAGAAGGGCAGGGATATTAATGCCGATACTGCATCATATGAGCTGCTTTCGGAAGGCGTTCAGTCGGTTTTCTGAAAAAAGGCCGGTGTTTTTTCGCGGGTTAGGGTGCTGAGAATCTAATTGCGAGTCCATATAGGATTGTAGGGAGTCCAAATATGATTTGGAGTCCAAATATGTTGACTGTGACCTAAGAACGCCGCTATCTGTCGTCTCGAGAAGGAGAACGCAGTCATGGCGCGCTATGGATATGCCCGTGTGTCGACCGATATGCAGAGTGTCGATGCCCAGCTTCCCGCCCTCGAAGCCGAAAAGCTGGACATGATTTTTGTTGAGACCGTGTCAGGTGCCGTGCCCGCCAGAGAGCGTCCCGTTCTCGCCTCGCTGCTGGACCGGCTTCAACCTCACGACAGTCTTGTGGTGGTGCGTCTCGACAGGCTCGGGCGCGATGCAATCGATATGCTGCAGCTCGTCTCCGCGCTGGATGAGCGCAACGTCAGAGTGCGTATTCTCTCGCTGGGCATCGAGACGGGCACGGCTAATGGACGCCTGTTCCTCACTATCCTGATGGCCATTGCGGAGTTTGAACGCGAGCTCATTCGCGAACGTACCCGGGCGGGGATTGCTGCAGCGCGAGCGGCGGGGCGTCACATCGGACGGCCCCGTGCCCTGACACCGGCGCAGACCCGGCATGTCAGGGCATTGGCGGCACAGGGTCTGTCCATCCGGGACATCGCGTCCGTCATGAATGTCGGGCGCGCCACCGTGCATCGAGCGCTGCAGGGTGAGGCCGGTCCGCGGCAGGCCACGCAATCCTCCAGCGCCGCAGCCTGAGCCTGACGCTGGAGTGGTGTGTTGCCTCAATGACGGGGCCTTCGCACCAGCGTGAGACCTGCCAGACCGCAGGCGGCGACAAGCGCAAGCCAGTAGCCGCTGTTCCATGAGGTCGCATCAACCAGCGCGGTGGCCTGTTTCTGTACCATGGCCTGCAAATCATGCTGCATGGCGGCACTACCGCCAAAACCGCCAAGAAGCTGACCCGTGCTCTGGGCTGCTTCGTTTGCGAGATGATGCAGCCTCGCATGCACGACCAGAGGCAGGGCGAGCAGCAGGAGTATCGGCAGGGGATTGAGCAGACGCGCCCGGGCAAAACCGAGCCATGGTGTCACCCAGGGCAGGAGCGTGATGGCGCAGCCGAGCAGACGCCAGAAGCCGAATGTCATAGTGATGTCCGCGCCACCCGTCTGAACACCGAGCAGCTGGTTCAGCGTGTAATCGAGCCTCATGCCCAGCATGGTGTTACCCGCATCGAGCGTCCATCCAGGCAGAATGTAGAACCCAAGCAGCAAGGCACCTGACATGACCATGCCAGGCAGGGTCATGCGGTCCCTCTGCTGGCGCAGATAGGGCAACATCACAGCTCCCACTGAGCCACCATTGCTGCGCAGGGTCTGACCGAATGCGCTCAGCGTCTTATTGGCCAGGACATCACGCCCCAGCACATGGATGGACGCGATGCGTCCTTCCGGTGTCAGGGTAAAGCTGACTTTCTGGTTCAGGGCCGGAGCTGCTGGTCCCTGCCAGATGCCGGAGAGCATAAACTCATGCTGTTTCCCGTCAGACACGAGAAGGCCCGGCTGGGCGTCGGGAATACGGATGATTGTGCCGCGACTGGCAGCGCCCGGCTGTGAATCAGTGGGTGCATGGGCTGCGGAGCTGGCGTCATGGGTATCACCAGCGCTGGGCAAGGAGGAGGGATGGTTCATCGGTCTGTCCTCACAGGGCGGGCTTCGCGGTGGCATGCGCGAGTTTGGCGTCGATGGCTGCATTGAGCTGCCGGATGATCTCGGCTGTGATCGCCTGTTCGGCACCGATATCCTCGGTCGTGAGGGTCAGGCTGCGCACGGCGGACGGGTTTTGCGGGACGACGCTGACAGCGATGCGCAGCCAGGCCTGTGTCGTGGCAGCGCGCGGGTCTGACGAGGGCGAAGGATCAATCCCGGTGCCATCTGCTTTCTCGATGACGTTGCCGTTTTTGAGAGCGTAGAGCGCGGTCGTGGCACTCCCGCCCGATAGCGGCGGCAGATGCGCCGTGTAGTGCGCATTGAGTTCGGTCTTGAGGGTATCGTATCCGGGTGCATTAAGAGGCGGGTAGGAGACAGTGCGCTCGACGCGGGTCACCACGCCGCCCATGACCGGTGGAGCGAGGGTGACATCGATCCTGTCGTTCTCGCGCTGGCAGGCCAGCGATGCCGGATAGGGCTGGCTCTCGATATCCACGCCCTTATGCGATGTCCGTAGCGTCTCGGTCCGGATGCTTGGTTCTGTCTGGCAGTACTGGCGCAGCACGGTAGTAGCTTCGGGCGCGGACATGCCGAGCGAGAGACCGAGTATGGAGGCCTGACCGAGCGCATTGCTCATTCTTGAATAGGTGAGCTTCTGCGTGAGCGCGACGCCGCCATTATCCTGTGTCGCAGGAGAGGTTGGAGGTTGCGCGACGTGCCCCTGACCAAGCGCATTGGCCGCATTGACCATGTTGCGGCGGAAAGCCTCCATATCCTGAGCCTGAGCAAGCGGCGCTGAGGCCGCAGACAGCAAGAGGCAGGCGATGACGCGTTTCATGGTTTCCCCCGGAGTGATGTGACGCAGGCCATCACAGGGCCGGGGCAGGTGTCAGTCTGAGCCACCCCGAAAGCCATGACAGGACAATGGTGGGGTTATGGGTGAGCGGAAGCCCGACCTTGCAAAACCCTTGCTCTGACTGACTTTGTGGCGGCTCGACCCTGTCCTGGCCGGTTGGTGATGACCGGTTCACAATCCGTCGGTTTCGGGACGGCTCGGCATCGGGCCGGGTGTCCTGTCTCCAAACCGTGTTCCGAAATCAGCGAGGGGGTTTTCATGACACGGTATGGCTATGCGCGCGTCTCGACCGATGAACAGACGCATGATCCGCAACTGGTGGCACTCGAGCGGGAAGGGGTGAGGGAAATCGTGCTCGACACGGTTTCCGGCGGGGTTCCGGCGGCATCACGACCGGGTCTGTCAGGGCTGCTGGCGAAGCTGCAGCCGGGCGACAGTCTCGTTGCAGCGCGTCTCGACCGGCTGGGCCGGACCATGCTCGACGTGATGGGGCTGGTGGGCACTCTCGTGGAACGTCAGGTGCGCGTGAGGCTTCTCGATGTCGGGATCGAGACCGGCACGGCAAACGGGCAGCTCTTTCTGACCATCCTTGCCGGGTTTGCGGAGTTCGAGCGCGAGATTATCCGTGAGCGAACGCGGACCGGACTGGAGGCGGCCCGGCGTAGCGGGTCACGGCTGGGGAGGCCTGCGCGGCTGACCGAAAGGCAGTGCAGGCACGCGGTTGAACTGCACGCATCAGGAAAATCTCTGCACGAAATTGCAAAGATCATGGGCGTCTCGAAAACCACGATCTGGCGCGCGGTTTCCTGCGGGGGAAAGTGTTCCGGAAACGGAGGTTCCGGGACAGGTGTCCGGGCCGCCCGGTCGGTCTGATTGACACCGACACGATAATGACCGGTTCCGGGACAGAAGAACGTGGCTAGAGGCGCGGGGTTTGGCGCGAAAGGTCGGCGTTGCGGTGCTGATGCGCAGGAGCGGACATCTTTAGCTAGTCCCGAAAATATATGAACGGGGGCAATTCGTCGCATCAGCGCTTCGGACGCGGTGGTCTTGGCCCGATGCGGGCCCAAGCCAGACCCTGTCGTGAGAAAACCCTGGCAGTGAACACGCGATGATGCTTTATAGCACGATGCTCGTGAAACGGGCATGGGTCCGTCTCACTCGCGAAGACGCGCAGGCAATGAAAACGCGAACGATAGAGGACGCCCAAACCGGCCTTTCTGCATTTTTGATGCCTCTTGACACCATGCACGGAGTTCCCAGATTGAATTTGCCGGCCGCCGAAGGGGTCGGCAGACAGAACTATCAGTTTTGATCTTGTGTCCATGTTGCTCAAAGGAGGATATGGCTATGAGAGCCACCGTTGATTTTGCTCCCCTGTTCCGTTCGAGCGTGGGTTTTGACAGAATGCTCAATGCCCTTGATCTCGCCAGCCGGATTCCGACGGTCGATAACTGGCCGCCTTACGATATCGTCAAGACCGGTGAGGATGATTACCGGATTGACATGGCGGTTGCCGGACTTGCCGAGAACGACCTTACGATCACACAGGAGCGCAATACTCTTGTCGTGACAGGACGAAAGGCGCCGGAGCCGCAAAGCGCCGCCGAATATCTCCATCGGGGTATTGCGGGCAGAGAATTCGAACGCCGCTTCGATCTGGCCGAGCATATGAAAGTCACCGATGCGCACTTCGAGAACGGACTTCTGTCCATTACCCTGAAACGTGAGATACCCGAAGCTATGAAGCCGCGTCGTATCGCGATTACGTCCTCTACAACACGTGCGGAGGAAGCCGTGCCCCAGATCGAGGCGCGGAAAGAGGCAGCCTGATGGCGTGACGAAAACTCTCCCCCGGCCATTCATCCGGCCGGGGGAGAATCTCGAAAGGTCATGAGCGTGAAGAGGATGAAAATATCTCTGTCGTGCGCTGCTCTGAGCTTGTCTCTACTGAGCCAGTCGGGCGCACATGCTGGTGATATTGTCCGGACGGCTGCAACATCGTTCGATGCGAGGGCGACTGAGGGAACGTCCACAATCCCCAAAACCGGGGCTCGCACTCATTACGAAGACGGCACAGGTGATATGCTGGTCGACAGCTTGAACGCAAGCCAGTTGGATCAGAACTACAAGGGGCCGGTCTATTATCCCGGACAATTCATTCCGCCGTTCTGGCCCATCGACACAGATCATCTGGCACCGTCAGGGTCAGAGACGGCGAAGAAGACGTCCTCATCGCACGGGACGTAGTGGGGATTGAGTAAAGGCGGCGTTATAGACCGCCTTTACCTCGATTCTTCAGGATGAAGACCGTTCAGGCTCACAGCGGGCCGCAGGATTATCTTCGAGATGCGCCTGTTCCCTGGCATCGCGCGCGACACGCGCATCCTGCTCGCGGACCAGCCAGTAGACGATGCCCAGCGCCAGAACACCCGCCGAGAGAGCGAACAGTTCCATGGCAGTCACATCATGCAGATCCAGCAGGATGAATTTGCGGGCAATCGCCAGGAGGGCGATCAGGACGATGGTCCGCACCCGGATGACGTTCTCATGCTGGGCAAGAACGACCAGCAGGGAGTGTTTGAACTCAAGAGCGATGATAACAGTAAAGATTGCGCCAAAAATCGCCTGGAAGGTCGTCTGGTTGATCGGATCGATTCCGACATCGACGACCAGATGCCATACCGCGCCGATCAGATGAATCGTCGCGATGGCGGTGACCAGCATGATGAGCGCAATCAGGGTCAGAATGATCGCCTGTTCAAAACCCTCGTAGAATGTCAGGCCCCTGAACAGCTTGATGAAGCGGGACCAGTCCCTGCTCTGCCAGGAACGTTTCATGGAGAGGTCTTCCATAGCCGTTTTCCCATCTATTAATTGCGTTATAGTTCCCACGTCCTGGGTCTGGTTTTTCTTTTAGTGATGGAGAATGTCCCCATGCAGGACACGTTACGGATCATGGGCGCTCACCGCCCGTTCGAACCGCCTCCGCTGCTTCCTTCTCGGGAGAAGAAACAGCGCTCGCGTCCGGCGCACATCCGGGTCAGAGCCGGTGCCAGCATGGCAGACGACAGGACAATGTTCTGGCATGGTCTCACACGGCCTTTGGCAAGGCCGATGTCAGCTGGTTTTCGAGGTCTCCCAACGACCGCGACCAGCCCAAGGCCTTGTCCATGTGCGTGCGGTCAGCGCCAGGCAGGAGTTTTCGGATCACGGCGACGGTCGTCCCTTCCGGATCTGACGCGGTTTTCCAGCGAGAAACCCGATCGTAAATCCGGCGATCGGCCGCCCGACGCCGTTATATCCTTGGTCTTTTTCCTGGTCGCTGAGATGGTCGGCCAAGAAGACCGCCAGATTTGTGCCGATCTGAACGGTCGAAAGCGACTTAATTCTGTTCGGCCTGTCCGTGTGAAGAGTCATGATGCAGTCCTCAGGCCGGGGCGCGCGTGGCCCGATGTTAGAGCCGTCGCATCCAGAGGGCTGACGCTTAAGCCCGAAACAGTGGCGGTGACGTCGACATGCACGGACCCGAACAGATGCAGGAGGGCGGCCTGAGGCGTATAGGCACCCTTGACGGCTGCCGAGGTCCGGCCATCCATAAGGATTGGGTCGACAAGGACCGGGCACCCGGTCTGCTGGCCCAATATCTCGATGGCGCGGGCCAGTGGCATGGATGGAATGTTTACCGGCTGCTTTTCTGTCTCGCACGACAGCACATCATGCGGCGCATGAGCCGATGCCTGCGAGGCCATTCCGACCAGCAGCATGAGGACGAGACCCACAGCAACGTGTGGTCTCTCCCTCTGCCGAAGGCGCCGAGGTTGCTTGGCCGTCTGTTCCGCTCGCTCCGTCTCTCCGGCGGAATGCGACCAAACTGGCCCCATCGTCCCAAGTGAACAGGGCACGGGAGGATGGTTATTCCAATAGTACTGAAGCGCCTTCAGGTTGAGAAACTGGATAAAACTCGACATCTCCCTATTCTCCCTGCTTTCAACCTCACCTTCAGAGACGCGGGGCCTCCGATGGAAGGCCCGGCTCCACCCTCTCATTCGTGCGGTCGTTCCAGAAAAGATGGCGCTTCCGCTCGGAGAAGGCGTTTCTGATCTAACCGGCGCGGTCAGTGCCTTACGCCGCGACCGGAACTGGCGGTGCGGCTCTTGCCCGCATGGGGAGACGGAACGCGAGATCAGAGGCCAGGGGATCACACCCGGCAGGGGCGACCGCGCCCGCCTGGACCAGGCGTTCCAGCGTGGAGCGAAGTCTGATCCCCGGTATACCGGTATGGGCCACCAGAGATGTTAGCGTCACGCCACGTCCGTCATGACCGAGGCGGCGGAGCACGGAGAGGGCACGCGGAGCGAGCGGATCGTCTCCGAAAAGGGCGCGCGTTACCATGATACGCCTCCCTCTAGTCGGTTGCGCCATCTCCGAGCGGCTGTGCGCAAGGAGCGGCGATAGCGGGAATAAAGTCCTTTCAGTGTCGACATCCACATCCTCCGATTAAAGCAACATGGATTTCAGTTGTCTGGCTCACAGAGCCTATGCCGGACCCGATGGCCTCCAGCGAAAGCAAGATTGGAAGAGATGCTTGCCTCGTCAAGAGGGTACGAAATGCAGATTCTTTTCATAAATAAGTTTATTATTTTTATTTGCATTTATTTTCTGTGGCGGTGTTGTAGACAGAAATTACATGGGTTTTGTTGATTTTCGTTAACCGTCATAGCGATGATCGCAGAAAATCAATATATTTTATTTCTATGATGGTGGCTCGGGGTTTTCCGGCCACCATCTGTCTAGAGCGTTTTCTGCGCGGATAGAATCGACAGGGATTCCTAATCTGGCGGTGATCTGATTCAATATGACGGCCGTGAAGCGCGCGGCCGGGTCGGTCGGTGTCAGCTTCTTCGGTACGACGGGCGTCGAAGCGCCGAACGCGACATCGTCCAGCGTTTCTAGAGCGTTTTCCTCTCAATCTGGCTTGTATCCAGCGGCGGTGAAGAAGTTGGCGCATTCTGCGGGCGCGACCTGATTGATGAGTTTGCCGATCCTGTCCCAAAGCCCGTCTCGGTGATGTCACGTTAACTGACGGGGGTTAGCCAAAGCCCGTGGAAGGGATATTCAGATGCTGAGAGCGGTTACGCTGCTCCATTGAGCGAAGGCGCTGATCCGATGGATGTGGCGCGAAAGAGCGGTGGTGATGGAGGCAGGTGGAACAAAGAGATTGCGGATGGCTGAGAAGACGGACACGAAACGCTGGCATCCGCCTGGTGAACGGAAGTGCTGCATAATGCGTTCGCGTTTTCGCAAGGGAAGATGGTTGTTCTCTGCCCGGTTGTTCAGCCCCTTGTGCGAGAGGTGCCCTACGGAAAGACGCATTCTGCGTCTGGCTGCTCCATAGGATTTCAGCTTGTCGGTGATCAGGCGACCGGGGCGCACCCCCTGCTGTTTTAAAAGCCGGGTCAGTAGACGCCTTGCTGCCTTGGTGTTCCGACGGGTCTGCAGGATCTCGTCGAGAACATAACCGTCCTGATCGACTGCCCGCCACAGCCAGTGAGGCTGGCCACG
Source organism: Colias nastes (assembly GCA_907164665.1). Taxonomy (NCBI): domain Eukaryota; kingdom Metazoa; phylum Arthropoda; class Insecta; order Lepidoptera; family Pieridae; genus Colias; species Colias nastes. The sequence continues at coordinate 47,039 of CAJQZM010041994.1, read as the reverse complement.
GATCACGATCCGCACTTCGTCCAGATGCCAAATATCATCCGGTCTTGCCGCCTTGCGTCGCAGGGAGCGAGCGTAAGCTGTGCCAAACTTCAGGCTCCAGCGACGGATCGTCTCATACGAAACCACGATCCCCCGCTCGAGCAGCATCTCCTCCACAAGACGAAAGCTCAGGGGAAAGCGGAAATAGAGCCACACCGCATGCGCTATCAGTCCACGCGGAAATCGATGCCGTTTGTAGCTCACACATAACGCTCTCATCGTCAGCGTCTAACACGCCGCACTTAACGTGACATCACCCCCCGGCGACATCGTCGTCATGGACAATCTCGGCTCGCACAAGGGGCCGGGCGTGCAGGCGGCGATCGAGGCCGCCGGAGCCAGCCTGCGGTTCCTGCCGCCCTACAACCCGGACTTCAACCCGATCGAGATGGCGTTTTCCAAACTCAAGGCCCATCTCCGCCGCGCCGCCGAACGCACCCGAGACGGGCTTTGGAACAGGATCGGCAAACTCATCGATCAGGTCGCGCCCGCAGAATGCGCCAACTTCTTCACCGCCGCTGGATACGAGCCAGATTGAGAGGAAAACGCTCTAGATGTTTCTAACGAGCAGGGTTAATCGCTCTCTCACCCATCGCTGCACCGGATGCGTCGTAGTTCGGTCATGCCAAAGCAACGCTAGTTCGAAACCTGGTACACTGATCGGCGGATTGAGAACCTGCAGCCGCCCTCTTTCCTCACGGACAATTCGCGCTGGCACGACTGCGATCATATCAGAGTTCGCGACGATCCGGGGAACGATAAGGAAGCCCGGGGTGGAGAGCACAACACGTCGTGAGCGGCCCATAGCTTCGAGAACAGTATCGGTGGGTCCGGCGAAGCCCCCCCCGTCGGGTGATACGATGATGTGATCAAGACAGCAAAACAGGTCGAGATCGATAGTGCTCTTGATATGAGGGTGCCCGTTTCGCGCAATCAGAACATAGTCTTCACGACAAAACGCACGCATCCGCAACTGCCCTGGCTCCACTTGCGGCAGGTCTATGGCGAGATCAACCACTCCGCGCTCCATCTGGCTGTGCAGCGCCGTGAGGTCGAGGTTGAGCCACGCAATACGAAGACCAGGCGCTTCGCGCCGTAAGATATGGACCAACGGCAGGAGCAGGGCGCTTTGCGTGTAATCGCTGGCTGCAACACGGATGGTGCCCTTCGCCCGGGATGGATCAAATGCAGTGTCTGTTGCCACGACTTGGCGGACGGCTTCGAGTGCCTCGTGTAAACGCGGCTGTAATTCCAGCGCTTTCTGTGTCGGCACCATCCCGCGTTGCTTCGGAATTAGCAGCGGATCGTCGAAGATGTCGCGTAAGCGTGACAAGCGCGTCGACAGTGCAGGCTGGCTCATGTTCAATCGCCGAGCAGCACGGGTGACATTTCTCTCGGCCAGCAGCGTGTCGAGAGTAACAAGCAGATTAAAGTCGAGCCGGCTCGTATCCATACCGTGGATACCAGCACATAGAATATTTGATTTCAAGAATGACGAGCAGGCTCCTAACTTCAAGGCGAACGGTCGAAAGCCGCCTCTTCCACTTCTTGTTCAGGATCGCCGTATGAGCAACGTTCTGATTGTCCATGCCCATTCCGAAGCCCAGTCACTCACCAGTTCCTTGAAGAACCTTGCGGTTGAGACACTGACCGCGCAGGGCCATCAGGTAGAGGTTTCGGACCTGTATGCCATGCACTGGAAGGCTGTCGCCGACGCAGCTGATTTCCCAACGCGTAAGAACGCCGACAGGCTGCATTATGCATCTGAATCGGGTAACGCCTTTGCAACGGGCACGCAGCCCGCTGACGTCGTGGCCGAGCAACAGAAGCTACTGTGGGCGGATGCGGTTATTCTCACCTTCCCGCTGTGGTGGTACAGCACGCCGGCGATCCTAAAAGGCTGGGTCGAGCGCGTCTATGCGCTTGGCTTCGCCTACGGTGTCGGTGAGCACGGTGGAGAGCGCTGGGGTGACCGCTTCGGCGAAGGGACGCTCGCCGGGCGGCGGGCGATGGTTGTCGTCAACATTGGGGGTCGCGAGCCGCACTATAGTGAACGCGGCGTGAATGGCCGTCTGGATGAGATCCTGTGGCCCATTCAGCATGGGCAGCTCTTTTATCCGGGTATGGCGGTCATGGAGCCCTTCCCGGTTTATCAAAGTGACCGCATGTCGAAAGAGCGTTGGCTCGAAGTCGCCGCCGCCTTCAAGGTCCGGATGGAAAATCTCTTCACCGACACGCCGATCCCGTATCGCACTCAAAATGGCGGCCACTACGACGGCCAGCAAGTGCTCAAGCCCGGTCTTGGTGGTGATGAGACAGGTGTGCGGATCCATCTGGTGCAGCCTGGCGATCCCAATGAGGATCTCGGTGCGTCCCGAACGGATACTGCCGAAGTAGCCAGCTACATTTGAGCTCAACGCAAGTAAGCGCGTCGTCTCATGGCGCGGACAGTTGGAAAAAAGATCTACCAGTAGTCGAGTGTGACTGTACCCCATTCTGCGCATCGGAGGTCTCCATATCCATCGCGGAATATGGAGATCAACCAGATGGACTAGGTGTGGCGCTGGGATATTGCCTGTATCTCGACGCAAAAGGGACCTCTTTGCCTAATGGCGATCATAACTAGGCAACCCGCAAGGTGGTGTACCGGCGGTTTTCGCACACAATGGCTGACGAATTTCGCATTGAGACGCACTGGAAGTCTCTGATCCGCTACGACGCACCGAAGATCTTCGATACGGACTCGGGCTCACAATTTACGACACCTCGGTTCAGAAACGTGCATCAGCGAAAACGAGAGCAACCGCAGGCCGGAGGAACGCCTGATGAGAAGGGTCATGATACGTCAGCAGCAACGAAACGGGCCATACGACCGTATCCATAGATCGCATAGCAGGACCACAATACTGTCCGAACGGATGGGTTGACCTCATACTGCAATAGTCGAGTGCTGTATGTGGCGGACGTACGTGACCGTGAAGGGATGCGGATGTCACGCGTGAGTAGGACCAACCAATCATTCGAAGCGAAGACAACAACCAATGCTGCGCCGTTCAATACTCGTTTGAACAGCCGTCGTGGTTTGTCGGCCCGTAGCGTTTTTTGGCGTGCCGGGGGCTTCGCCTTGCAACCTGCTGGTTGACCGGAGACGGCTTAATAAATGGCTGACTAGCACATCTCCGGCCAAAATGCCTGCTTCCATCCAGAGCTATGAACATGCTGATCAGGCGAACGTAATCTGATCCGCCTCTGCATGAAGTTCCTGCCAGACGGATCAGACGGATATCAAGCTCTCCCTGGTGATAATCGTTGCATTGGAGAGATTTGAGATCGTAACTTTGGCCTTGTTTTTGACAACGTCCAAGGATGCCTGATTGAGGGGAGCCTGCGTCCTCGACCATGAGGCCGTGTCAAACCTTCGTTCGTCACGAAGGAGCGGGATAAATCTCCCGCGAGACAGTTGTTTTGATCGGACGCAAGCGTTCCCTAGCCGCGCAGCATGCCTGTAGCCCGCTCGCCATGCAAGAACGTTCGAGTATCCTTCCTACCAGGCCAATACTTTCATAATCAAAATCAGCTTATGAAGCGAACCAACAAATAAGTCGTTGACTCAAACATAGGATGAATTGCAAGAATGGGCGTCGCCGACGGCTCCATCCGTTCAGATCTGATTTGCGTCACTCTAGTCAGAGCCCTGGGAATGAGGGCTCAGTTCACCACCCGCCCATTGCAGTGAACGCGAAGAACACCGTCGGACGCACCGATATCAAAAGACTGTTTTCCGAAGAGGTTAGTGCCAATGAGCAGCAGTCCGAAAAATGAAGCCCGTGAAACTACTATTAAAGGCCAGTCAGTTGAGCAGACGCCTGCGCCTGGCCTTAACGCGATGCGGCCAGTCGGTTTCTTTCCCGGACTAGGCAGCCGCGCGGCGTATCGCGAACTCGAACGTGATTTGTTCGAGTGTGGCGTGCCTGTTGTTCGACAAGTCTTCTCGGAAGCAGGGGCAGCTTTGGGCTGTGATCCCGAGTGCCTCGTCTTGCGGGATTCGAATATTCCTGATGATCGGATAGAGCGACAGGCATTCCTGGGAGCCGCGCTGCTGGCTCACGGGATCGCCTTGCACCGCTATCTCGTCGATGTCTTGCAACGAAACGGGACGGACATTCATTTTGTGTCGTTCACCGGCGAAAGCTTCGGCATCATCACTGCGGCTGTCGCCGCGGGCGCCTTGTCATTAGCCGACGGCGCAAAACTTGCCCATGCGCTGGCCCCGTTCATCCTCGTCGGCGCCGAAGGCGTGTCATCGCCGTCAGCCCTGCAGGTGCGTGTCGCCGAAATGCTGGCCGCTGTTGGCGTCACACAACCTCTTGTGCTCCAGCCCGCTCATGTCGTGGCGCTGACGGGTCATCCGGACACCTTGAATCGCGTCTTGGTGGCAATCGGTGATGTCTATGACGTGTCCGACGTGGAGCTGCACAAGACATACGCCGCGAATCAAGCGAATATCTATGTCCGGACGGGTGCAAGGGAAAGCTTTGGGCTCTTCATGCGCAACTTTGCGGACGTCGCGGTGACAGAGTTGAAAGAGCCGACGTGCTTCATGGCCCATGCTGCCCGCATGGCGCCGGTCCGGGAAGCATTCGCTCGGATGATGGACAGCGAAGGCATCCGGTTCCAGAATGCACATACGCCGCTGATCTGCAATCATGCCAATCGTATCGTCCATAAGGCTGCGGACGTGCGCGATGCCGTTTTATCCATCATCGACTCCGTTATGGAATCGCGCTGGACCGCCAACAATTGCGAGCATGTCGGCGGCAATATCGTGCTGGAACTTGGCCAAGGCGGCAAATCGGTGCAGCTTCTGGTAGACAATGGTCTCACTCTGCCGGCGATCGCCTATGCTGGCGGACAGGAGAATACAGACGCCCTCGTGGCGGCCGCAACGCTGCTGCAGCAGATTGACTGCGTTACAGCGCGAGATACCGCTGGGAGGGCACATCTCCAAGACGGTGATTTGGCCGTGTTGAGGCGAATGTTTGGCGTGCCGGCACGCTATCCGGTGGTTCGGGAATTCATGCTCCGGGAATTCACACGTATGGTTGCTACCTTTCAAGTGACTGCCCCGAGTTCTTTATCACCCTCTCTACGACGGTTTCTGGAGATCTACCAGCACACCTCCGCCGCGCGCGACGATCTCGACCTCGCGGGAGGAGAACTTGCGCTTCAGGTACAGGCGAAGAAAAGTGTCGTGGGTGATAGCCATACGCTGGGGCGGGTGACTACAGAAATCAAAGTCCTCAAGCCGGACGGTTCGGTGACGGCCCGGTGTTCTGCTGGTCGCTGGACGCCGGAAGCACTGGTCTTCTATTTCAGCCGTTTGGACGACGCTCCAGTGCTTGACTTGATCCGCAGTGCCAGACGCATGGCTGAACATCATGATGAGGTCGCAGCACTCTATGAGAAGTTCACGTCCGCGCTGTCGTTTGACATCACCGCAGCGGGGCCGGGTCAGGCCGCGGTGATGTCCCCGCAGGCAGTTGCGACGTTTCAGATCCTCCATCAGCTTGCACTGTTGATCCTGTTGCGGGCGGAACGTCCGGCGATTTTCCTTTCACACGACTATTATTTCGCGAGCGGCGACGTATTAGGATGGTGCGTAGCGCTCTGCGCTGCGGATGCGCTGGATCCCAAAGACGCCGTAACGCTGTATTCCGATTACCTGCGTGGTGCTATCCAGGTGGACACAACGTTCAATACCGGACACAATGACGTTCTAAGGCGGCTTCGGGAAGCTTCGGCCCCCCTTGTCTCGGCGGCTGGCGTACCGATGACGGCGGCCAAGGATATTGCGTCCGCTACGCGGGGCCTGTTTGAACTTCCCCTTGCTAAACAACGGCGCTGTTCGCTTCGTCTCAACGGCGATGTCCAGATTGTTTGCCTGGGCGCGGATCCCGGCGAGGGGATATTCGACACGGCACCCTATGGCAGCGCGGTAACCGTCGTATCTACAGCGGAGCAGATAGCTCAACGCAGCCATAACGCGTCCCTCGAAGCTTTGGAACATGGCTGTGTTTCGTCCCTCACCAGCGACAACCAGCGTGTTCTGCATTTCGCGCGCGGCCGGAAGATTCTTAGCAGTACAGTTTTTTCCTACGTCAAACTGGGCGAGCGCGTCCTGGGTTTTGGGAAGGGCGGTAGTGAATCCATGACCATGTTCGTCACCGCGGAGGACCACCATGCAGCATGAGAATGTCATCGTTCGAAAGATCCTGAGCGAAGCCCTAATAGCAGTCGGCTGGAATCCGGAGGGGACCGGCGTCATGCTGCCACCCTTCACCAAGGCCAAGCGGCAGGCTGAATTCCTGCAGGCCCTGCCGGACCCGGCACGGCGCTACTTTCCGCACGTATTTGATATCCTTGAGCGCGAGATTCAGGTGCCGACCCACTATCTAAAGGAAACGGACCGGCTCACATTCAAGGAACTAATCTATGAGATGAGCTTCGTTCCGGGGGAGGAGGTCAGCCGCTATGTCGAGCGTTGCAGCCCGCCGCCTGCGATCATAGCCCGCATCTACGAGCAGATCGCTCTCGTGCTGCGCAATGACGTGCACAGCCTGCGGCGTGTAAGGTCTCCTGGCAATACCCTGGAGACCTCCTATTTCCGTAAGATCGAAGACCGCCTTGATCTATGCCGCAGCACAGCGCCAAACACTTTCAACGAAAAGCTGTTGGATACGAGCCACATTATTATCAACGGGGTACGCTACCGAAACTTCCGGACAATCCTGAGCATCCTGCGAGGAAACGCGGCCTATTGCGACATGCTCGAGCCACACTTCCATGCCCTCGTCATGGGTGACACCAATACTGAAAATATCAAGATCAATGACGTAGCACCTTTGGTCCGTGCTCAAGCGCTGATTGAGGCAAGCGCACCGGCGGCAGATATCGAGGCCGCGCTAGACGCGATTACGGCAGCCTCGATCGATTTGCGGTTCCTCGATCCGCGGGCGATCGGTTTCAACAGCGAAGGCGCTGAGACGCGCGACGACCCAATGTACGACAACAAGCCTTGGCACAATTCGCTCGGTCACTATGACGAAGTGCATCACGAGCGCTTCGATCTTTCAGTCTCGGTCGGGGAGGGACGCTCACCAGAGGTCGAAATCCGGTATGAACCGGGTAATCCGTATGAGCGCTCCTATAGGGTCGAGGATCTGACCGAGCGCAACATTGATGTCGACGAACGTCCTGATGTTACGGGGATGGAGCGCTACTTCGCGCCAGTGATGCGCAAACTCTATGACCTCGACAATCCCCAGTCCGCCGCTGTTGCCGAGGATCCGCATTGGCTGGTCCGGTTCGTTTTCATGATGGGCGCTCATTTCACCGCCATGCCGCCATTCCATTTCCAGATGGAACTCGACGGCAGCCTGATCGACTCGTATCTCGTGCAGCGGCGCCCGGTCGCTATCTTCTGCGAGGGAGTCCGCTGGTTAAACTGGGCACTCGAAATGCTCGAGGGTAAGCGCAGGAGGTTCCTAGGCATCCCCGTGCCCGATTACGGAGGAGCGTCTCTATCCGAACCGGCGTCAGCAGACATGATGGAAGCGTAACTAACGAATTGACGGCTCTCCTGAGACCAAGTTCTCGGGCGGACATAGTCGCCGGCCGCTGAGGCACCTCGAAGGAAAAATATTATGGTCACAACGCCCAATTCCGCATTGTCGCGCTTCGGTATGGCGGCTCTGGCTCCCGAATCTCGTGTTATTTGCACGCCCTGGAGCAGGATGGTACGCGGGCTCTCCCTCGGTCAGTATCCCGTCGATTATAATGAGCATCTCGGATCCCTCGTTCATCAGGCGCGTGATATCCTGCTTCGCAAAATTCCCGCCCCTAAAGGCTATCTACGTTTCGCGCTACTCTTGGCAGATTTTGCAGTTGAGGTATCTAATCCGGACGTCGTAGTAAGTAACGACCGCCTAATAACGACCACATGCAAACTCACGGATGCGCTACGGTCAGAGAAAAATCCGTATTACGCTGTCGTCGGCGCTGGTATACTATTTGACGCTTTTGCCAAACTGCATCTCGACATCGCCTTGCTGGTCAATGCCGAGTACGATTTCGCCGAAGAGATGCTGGCAATGGTCGATCGCATCCAACCAGACCAGATCAGGGACGAGAATGCCGGCAACCACGGTGAATACGAGAAGTTGTTCGCCTACACGTCGCTCTTTCTGGGGATGGGGCAGGCGGGACTGCAAGAGAAACTGACTGCGGGCCGCCGCAATCGTGTCCGGGAGGCGCTAAGCCTGATCCAAACCGTTCCTTCCCCCTTTTTCAGGGGGCGTGGATGCTCGATGCTGTTTTCGGTGCTGTCAGCGGTCGGACTGGACGGGATGATTTTCGACGACGGTTATGATTTCATGAGGGACGTGCTAGAATACGTCGATCAAGATGACGAGATTAACTTTCCGCTGCGCTTTCCACAGCCGATCTCGCCGGCCTACGTCAAGATCTACCCGCGTGTAACGATGCTGAACGCGATCGCGGTTTCGGGGCGTACATCCTACGTGACGATGGGGCACGATCGGCTGGCCGAACTGAGGCCGCTATGGGCTGAGCTAGAACCAGCGGAGAAGATGCACCAGGGATTGTATTACCTCATCGCCTTGCATAACCTTGGCAAGATTTCAGAGGAAATCGGCGCGGAGAGAGTGATTGTCGACGATCTGGTTCGTTTTCTCGATATTGTAGATCCCGGTGCCAACTTTTTCCTCAACGGCTTGTCACATGCCTATATCGTGGAGACCGCGATGGTCACGGGCCAACTCGATGCGATCTCCGATCGGGCGATCAATCGCATCGCCGATTGCTTCGCGCACATGGACGCGACCCCGCTCGACCGCCTTAGCCGGGCCTATCCGTTTGCCTATAATCTTAACGCCTTGGGCGAGGTGGGCGAGGCAGAAAAGCTGTTCGAGCCACGAGCAACATATGGCGGTGTCTCTGCGTTCTCCTGGCTTGTCGACCAGTTCTCATCGGAGGGTCACGCTGAAGGCAGTCGGATACTGATGCTCGGGAATGCTCTGATCGGGTTGGGACTGCGCTTACGTGGTGCAGAGAACGACACCACACCAATGTTTGATCATCTCGCCAAGCGATTGGGATGGCAAAGATCGGATGCTCGGGTCTCAACGATGTGACTCACATCACCCTCGATCTGTCGCCGCAGATCCCATAATTTTGCAGATAGCCACGACTGCCAGAATTCAATCTCAGAACAAAGTCTTGTTGCACTGGGAGCTTCAGACGCAGCGAGCGCTTGCGCGCCTCTGTCGAAAATCGTCTGCGTCTGGCAGAGAGGGCGAATGATTGTCAATTTTATGGACTAATACCTTCGGCGGACAATGTCCGACCAAAGATTGGAAAGATAATGTCTGAGGTTTTTCTCGCACCGCATATGCCTATCCTCACCTCGACCCGACGTCAGTCTCTCGTGGACTCTGCCCTTGACGCCTTGAATCAACGTATAGCCTCAGGAGTATGGCAGCTCGGTGAGAGAATTCCCACGGAGGGAGAGCTCAGCGAACTACTACAGGTTGGGCGCAATACAGTGCGCGAAGCTATTCGAGTGCTGTCTCACGCAGGCATTCTTGAAGTCAGGCAGGGGGACGGTACCTATGTGCGTTCCCAAGATGACCCCGCTGCGATGATGCGAACGCTACGTCGGTCTAGCCTGCGTGAGCATTTTGAATTGCGGGCTATGTTAGAAGTGGAGGCGGCCAGACTCGCGGCCCTACGACGCACAACAACTGACCTGAAACGGATCAAGTCACGACTCGATGCCCGAGGGTACTGGGTTGAAGGCCAGAGTGTTGACATGTTTCTTGAGCGAGATTCGGCCTTTCACTGTGCAATTGCAGAGACCAGCCGAAATCGAGCCCTGATTGAGCTCTATCGGTATTTCCTTGGCACCGCCCGTGATGCTGCGCGCGCGGCGATGGTCGAACACGGCGTTACAGAGCCAAGTTTATCGCTTCACGACGACCTTTACCACGCGATCAAAGCTGGTGATCCCATCCAGGCAGCACACGCCGCACTTGCAATCCTTCATCCGCTGATAGATGCCTTCAGTCTTGACCATAGAGTTCCAGACATACCTATATCCGAGCGCAACATTTCTGGGATATCTAAGCAGGGGCGTTAAACCAGCGCCACTCGCGTGTTTATTACCTAGACTGTTGACCCTCTCGCAACGTGACTTCGACACATGACCTGCATCACAGTGCGTCGCAGCCACTGATGAATCAGGTCGTTCTCGTGCCGAGGGTGCCAAGCTTGAAAAATAGTTACGGGATCAAGCTCGATCGGCAATGGAAAAGCGAAAAGTCCCAAACGATCGAGTCGTGAGGCGTCGATGACGATATCGGGTACTGAGAGAACGAGATCGGTCTGCGATAGACCTTGAAGCGCAGCATAGAAAGAAGTGAGTAAAAGAGCGACGTTGCGTGTCAAGCCATATTGATCCGAGAGTATCTCGTCGATCGGTCCCCGTCGTCGCCCCCGGCGTGAGACGGCAATGTGATCGTAAGTCACCAGGGTCTGAGGTGTGATGTCGCCCAGCAGAAGGGGATGGCCAGCCCGTACTACGCCGCGAAATCGGGTCTCGAACAAATTCCGCCGCATGATCTCAGGCCGCAGGAACGCTGTGGCTCCAATATAGAGATCTATCCCTTCCTGACGCAAAAAATCGCTATCGTCGCTGCTGGACTCTGCTGTGAAAATCAATGTGGTGGCGGGACAATCGACGCGCAACGCACGAAGCAGCGCCTCGGCATATGGACCGATCACCACGTCAGCGGCCCGGATACGGAAAATCGGCGCCAAGCCCGTGAAATCTAGTTCACGGCGCGGGTGATAGAGGTCACCGATAGCAGCGAGGATCTGATTGAGTCGCGGCTGCATCTGCAGGGCGCGTGGTGTCGGCACCATATGACGACCTGACTGCACCAGAATGGCATCTCGAAATGTCTCGCGCAGACGCGACAACGTGCGGCTCATGGTTGCGGCACTCACCTGTAATCTCGCGGCTGCCCCAGTGACGCTCGCTTCTTCGACTAAAGCGTTCATCGCCTTCAGGAGATTGAGGTCGTAGCCGCTTGTTATGTTCCCCATCGAATATTCCCCTGCTTAAAGATCCGATCATAGGATGAATTGTGTTGTATCTTTGTTGCGTTGTTTCCGGACAAGCTGGCAGACACTTCGCCCTGTCGCAATCGATATCTGACACTGCCCAATTCCATATTTGCTCTCAGACGATTGCATAATTGAGTGTTCACAAAGATGGGATGTTTCTTCAAATTGGAAAGCATTCTTCAATGATCCCGCGGCGAGGTGTCCCATGGACCACGCAGATAGTATGACATGGTCCCTAGCCGGCGGCGCCACGGAATTGACCCGCATACCGATCCGTCCCGAAGCACCCCCTAAGGCGCCGGTGTTCGGTCTGCGCCTGGCCACGGGGTTGGCGGGTGTGTTGCTGGCAGTCCTGTTGGCGGGCTTCAACGAGCACACGACCGAGGCGGGGCTTGCCGATATAAGGGGCGCGTTCCATCTGGGGCACGACGAGGGAACCTGGTTCACGGCCCTGTTCGAGGCCTTCAACATCGCCGCGATGGCGTTTGCGCCATGGTGCTCGGTGACGTTCTCCATCCGCCGCTTGACGATCGCGATGACGGGACTAGTCGGCGCGCTTGGTATGATCGCCCCTTTCATGCCCAACCTGACATCGCTTTTGCTGCTGCGCTGCGTGCAGGGGATGGCATGCGGCTGTCTGCCGCCAATGCTGATGACAGTTGCGCTGCGCTTCCTGCCGCCCAACATCAAGATCTACGGCCTGGGTGCCTATGCCCTAACCGCGACCTTCGGGCCGAACCTGGGCGGCGCGCCGCTGGCGGGATTCTGGTTCGAGTATGTCGGCTGGCCGTTCCTGTTCTGGCAGATCGTGCCGCTATGTCTCGTTTCCATGATATGCGTGGCATGGGGCCTCCCGCAGGACCCGATCCGGCTGGAGCGTTTCCGTCAGTTCGACTGGCGTGGCCTTCTCACCGGCTTGCCTTCAATCTGCATGCTGGTGATTGCGCTGGAACAGGGGGACCGGCTGGATTGGTTTCGCTCGCCGTTGATCACTCATCTGTTCTTTGGCGGCGGATTTCTTTTCGTTCTCTTCATCGTCAATGAATGGTTCCATCCGGTACCATTTTTCCGAATCCAATTGCTCAAGCAGCGCAACGTGACAGATGCGTTGCTGACATTAGCGGCGGTTCTGGTGTTGGGCGCGGTCACAGCGGAAATTCCTGCAGTCTATCTGGAAGAGGTGCGCGGCTATCGCCCGATCCAGATCGCGCCGGTCATGCTGATCCTGGCGGTACCGCAGGTGCTGGCGCTGCCGCTGGTCTCGGCCTTGTGCAATATCCGCCGGGTAGATTGCCGTCATGTGCTGATGACGGGCCTTGCGATCCAAGGGCTGTCTTATTTCCTGGGCACCTGGATCGATGCCGACTGGGTCCGCGAGAACTTCTACGCCATGCAGTTCCTGCAGGTGGCCAGTGAGCCCATGATGGTCATCGCAATCCTGATGCTGGCAACGATGGGGTTGGGCCCGGCCGACGGGCCGTTCATCTCCGGCATGTTCAACATGACCAAAGGAGTGGCCAACGCGATTGCGGCGGCCGTCATTTCCGCGTTGCTGCGCCGGCGTGAGCAATTCCATTCCACCATGCTGCTCGACACATATGGCACCAACCATAACGGTTTGCAGCCCTGGGGCGACCCTGCGCATGCGCTTCTGGCGCCGCATATCGCAGATCCAGCCCGACTTGACTGGAACATGATCGTCCTGCTGCACGGCGAGGTATCGGAGCAGGCGCTCATTCTCGCCTGTGCAGACATCTACACGATCATGATCGGCGTCTGCGCGGTCTTGCTCGTCCTCAATCTGGTTCTGCCGCAACGGGTCTATCCACCCCGCGCGCTCTCCACCACCGCTCCCGCTCGCTGACGGCGGCGGGCAGTATGTCATGTGAGACTAATATGAAGACCAGTTCGTATCGGAATGCTCGCCGACTGCGGCATCGAGACATCCTATCATCGGATTATACGAGCTGCTCGATAGCTCCGAGGTGGACGCTGCGTGACCGGATCGAGGGCTACTTCGTGGCCCTCGTCGTGACGATCTACCTGAAGCTGACCTGACGGTCCCGCGCAATCCGCGACAGACAATGCGGCCAGCGGGGCCGCCAGAGGGAGTATTCATGAACGCAACAACGAAGGTCTTGCTGCTAGTGGCCGGCGTCGTGGTGCTAGGAGCGGCGGCCTGGGGCGGCGATCGGCTCGTGCTCGGCGATGGTGTCAACGTCGAGACGAATGACGCCTACGTGTCGGCCTATTCCTCCGTCGTCGCTCCCAAGGTCGGCGGGCGCGTCGATGCCGTGATGGCGCAGGACAACGAGCGCGTCCGCAAGGGGGAGGTGCTGGCCCATATAGAGGATGACGACTACCGTGCGGCACTCAAGGTGGCGCAGGGCAACGTTGCCGCCGCGCGGGCGGACATCGTCAACCTGCAGGCGGAATTTTTGCGGCAGGACGCGCTGATCTCCGCCGCGCGCGCTGCGGTACAGTCCGACGACGCCTCACTTACTTTCGCCCAGCAGGACGAGGCGCGCTACCGCACGCTGGCCGCAGGCGGCGCCGGCTCGATCGAGCAGCGCCAGCATACGGTCGCACAGACCCGCCAGGCCATGGCCGCCAAAGCACGCGACGAGGCCGCCGTACTGGCCGCAATACAGGAAAAGGACGTGCTCACAGCCCAGATCGAGCGCGCCAAAGGGAATTTGATCCGCGCCGAGGGCGAGCAGCAGCGGGCGGCGCTGGACCTGTCTTATTGTACCATCCCGGCCCCGGTGGACGGCGTGGTCGGCGCTCGCGGCGTGCGCGTGGGCAATTACGTCAATCCCGGCAGCGCGCTGATGGCTGTCACCCCGGTCCAGGACGCCTTTGTGGTCGCCCATTTCCAGGAGACGCAACTCACGCATGTCGTGCCGGGGCAGAAAGCGACGGTCTGGGTCGATACATTCCCAGGTCAGCCTCTCCATGCCCATGTCGACAGCATCCCGCCGGCGACCGGCGTGGCCTTCGCGCCTATCCAGCCAGACAACGCCACCGGCAACTTCACAAAGGTGGTCCAGCGCCTCCCGGTGCGCATCGTCCTCGATCCCGGCCAGACTCTGGCGGCGCGGGTCAGGATCGGGATGTCGGTCGAAGTCCGGATCGACACGGCATCGCATCCCGAGGGCGTAAGGGCGAACGATCCCCGCTATTTGTGGCGGTGAGGAACGGATCATGACCATAGGCTTTAGCCAACGCACGCTCTCCCTGGCGAGCATGCTCCTAATCGGCGCCTGCACCGTTGGGCCCGACTATAACAAGCCCGATATCGCAAGCGGGCCGCACTGGCATCGCAGCATGACCGATGCTGAAAGCCGACCCGAGGAAAGTCCCGCCGATCCGCAATGGTGGACGATCTATCGCGATCCGGTGCTGACCGCACTGGAACAACAGGTCGCGTCCGCCAACCTGGATCTGCGGGCAAGCGCCTATCGCCTTGCAGAAAGCATCGCAGAGCGGCGGATCGCAAGTGCGGCACAGTTCCCGCATATGGAGGGGAATGCCTCCTATGCCCGCGAGCGGGCTAGTACCAACGGTATCCTCGGCTTGCTCGGCACGCTGGAACGCGCGGGCGCGGGTGATGTCGCCAGCGGCGCGCAGGGCTTCGGTCCCGTGGCCATGCCGGGCACAGTCGGCAATCCTTCCTTCAACTTACCCCAATACGGCATGAGTGCGTCCTGGGAAGTCGATCTCTGGGGTCATGTCCGACGCCAGGTCGAGGCCGCAACTGCGGCGGTCCAGGCGACGCAGGACATGCAGCGCGACGTGTTGGTCTCGCTTATGGCCGAGACCGCGCAGGACTATCTCGATCTGCGCGGCGTGCAGGCGCAGATCGCAATCGTCGAGCGCAATATCGACACCGCGCGCCATAGTGTCGATTTGACGACGATGCGCTTCACGCAAGGCGCCTCCACGCAACTCGACGTGGCGGATTCCCGTGGTCAGCTCAGCGGATTCCAGTCGCGCCTGCCGATCTTGCGCGCACAGGAAGTGCATCTGATCAACGCGCTGAGTTTTCTGGTAGCACGTGAGCCGGGAGCGCTCCGAACACAGCTCGGCACGCCGGCACCGATACCGCCGGTACCCGATACGGTGCCCGTCGGTCTGCCGTCACGACTGGCGGAGCGTCGGCCCGACATTCGCATGGCAGAAGAACAGTTGCATGTTGCCACCGCCAGCATTGGCGTGGCTGTAGCGGATTTCTTTCCGCGCATCACCCTCTCCGGCAGTCTGGACGTGCAGGCGCTGCAGTTCAGCGGGCTCGGCTCCTGGGCCTCGCGGCAATATGGTTTCGGCCCGACCATGACGCTGCCGCTGTTCGAAGGCGGCCGCCTGACGGGGCAGTTGCGCCTGCGCCGTGCGCAGCAGAGGGAAGCGGCGATAACCCTTCAGCGCACCATCCTCAAGGCATGGCAGGAAATCGACGATGCCATGGCTGACTTCTCGGCCGCCCAGCAGCAGCGTGACCGCCTGAGGGAGACCGTGGCCCAGAACGAGATGGCCGTGCGCCTCGCCCAGTTGCAATATGTGCATGGGGCGTCAGACTTTCTGAATGTGCTGACACTACAGAACGCGCTTTTGACAAGCCAGAGCCAGCTTGTGCAATCGACAACGACGGTTTCGGTTTCTGTGGCACGTCTCTACCGCGCACTTGGTGGAGGCTGGGAACCACGATATCCTGTCGCTACGACGCAGCAGGCGGTTCTGAAATCAGCCAGCGATAAAAGGCGGGAGGGATGATCACGGTACGACACCCTGACGAACTGGTTCATATGGTCAAGCACGATATCACAATTGGCGGTCATTTTTCGTTTAGGAACTGTAGCGACCATGCATTCAGGCGCTGGGGGCGAATAGGTGTGACTGAACCGATCAAACTGAGGACCGACGCGGCCTTTAGGCTGGGACGCGAAACTGCTGTCGACATTGGAACTTTTGTACTTGATGATACGGTTATAACGGCGACAAATGGGGCGGACAGCGCCTGTCTGAGGTCCGGCGACTGCCTGGTCCTTAGCGCTGGTGCAGACATAATCTTGGGGACGTGGGCAGCCAAAGGTGACCCGGCTGTGCTGTTTTCATTCAGGCTGATGTCCGAAGAGGAAGGCTGCATGTCTGATGTCGGCTTGCGCCACGTCAAAAGTCGCTCTTGGCAACACACTGCTCTGCGCGCCAGCCGCTTTTTGGTTGATGATCCAGAGGAAACAAAGGCGGGACAACGAGGTGACTCACTGGCCCTAACGATAAGGCCCCCTGTCTTGCCCCTCGCTGCCCACGAACGGACAAGCACTATCCCGACCTATACGTATCAATACACCTGCGCGTTCGATATAACGGATCGAGCGCAGATACTTGGGCACGAATCGGACCTGGGGAGCAGTAAAGCAATTACAGGATACACAACATAGACCGCTTACGCATTCGAAGCATCCGCCGCGATCATTTGTGATCACGACAGACAGGCGAGGATTCAGATATGAAATTATGCCGTTACGGAGAGCCGGGAAAGGAATTACCGGGCCTGGTGGATCAAGCTGGCCTATTGCGAAGCTTGACCGGTGTCATCGAGGACGTCTCGGCGTCCGTCTTAGCCCCTAGGCGGCTAGCCGAATTGGCTGCTATCAATCCATCAAGTCTACCCTTGGTTAAGTCTAATCCCCGTCTGGGTGTCCCAGTTTCAGAAATCGGAAAATATATCTGCATTGGACTTAACTACCGCGATCACGCGGAAGAGGCGGGTCTTCCTCTTCCAGCAGAGCCAATCATATTTCTGAAGGCGATCACCGCATTGTCGGGACCCAATGATCCAATCATAATGCCCCAAGGCGCCACAAAACTCGATTGGGAGGCCGAACTCGCCATCATAGTCGGCACGCGCGCGCGAAATGTGACAGAGGATGAGGCACTACGCTATGTCGCTGGCTATTCCATCGCCAATGATGTTTCCGAGCGTGCTTTCCAAATGCAATCCAGCCAATGGGACAAAGGAAAAGGCTGCGATACATTCGGTCCACTCGGCCCATGGCTTGTCACGAAAGAGGATGTACCTCGACCTCAAGAGCTGGATATCTGGCTGAACGTAAACGGGCGTCGGATGCAAACAGGCAATACCTGCGCAATGATTTTCTCTGTGGCGCAGATAGTGGCCTATGTTAGTCGCTATATGACTTTGCTCCCGGGCGATGTTATCGCCTCCGGCACCCCACCGGGAGTAGGTATGGGGATGAAACCAAATCCGATCTATCTTGGTCCTGGAGATGTTGTCGAACTCGGAATCGGCGGGCTCGGACAGCAGAAGCAATACGTCGTGCGGCAAATAGATGAAAAATCATGCTGAAATCTACTTGGATATTGCTCTAGTTACTTAAAAATGACTAATTTATGCATGTAAGTTTGTGAAAAAAGATGGCGTACATAACTTTCAATAGTCTTACTTACCCCTCCCAAGGAACCCCTATGTCTTCCAACGCTATCCTTGTTGCGGATTGTCTTGAACGCAGCAATCATGCCTTGGTATTTGTCTAGCTGAAACTGGACAGAAAAGTCCGCACAAGAGGTGGCAAAATTTCACGACGCGTTACCAGAGACGCCACACATATCGCTTCATCACCACGGACTTCAACATAGGAGACCCCATTTACGCTGGTAGCGGTGAGCAACTCCGGAACAAAGCCACATCCTGCGCCGGAAGCGACCATTGGGGCGAGAGATAACAAGTCGATATCGTGATTGAGGTTGGTTTTTACTGCACTCTCGGGTGGAAATAGATTTTCCATCATGTCTCCAAAGTATTTATTGCGATATTTTGACGGACTCAATATGTGTTTATAATCGACATCGTAAATGCTCTGGTAGAAGCTATTTTTTTTAGAATTTTTGTCTGGTATTACCGCGAATATTTTTTCTTGAAGTATAATTCTGCTCGTAAAATTATCATCGTCAACCTCTCCCCAAATTAGAGCGACGTCTACCGCCCCATCTTTGAGCATAGCGATAATATTTTCATTGCAGTCGTGCTTTAATCCGAAAATTACCTGAGAGTCAAAAGACCTCATGACCATCATGGATTTTATGAGCCGGTCGAGATTATGTAAACCATCTGCAAGTCCTATATTTATCTTGTGGTTGTATTCTCTCCTGGAGATTTCTATAATACTATCTAATATATTTATTTCCTCCACGATTCGACTTGCGTGCCGACTCAATACAGAACCAAGCTCGGTAAGTCTCATCCCAGTTCGCGATCGAGTGAAAAGGTCAAAACCGACCTCTTTTTCAAGAGACGAAATCTGTCTGCTCAGCGGCGGTTGCTCGATGTGCAAATGACGCGCAGCACGGGTCAGACTCCCGAGTTGCGCCACAGCCACGAACGATCGAAGTCGCCTTAGATCCATACCCATTCGGCATGAATAAGACATTAATCGGTATAATGGTAGGATGATAGGATGTTGCATAATCCCAGCTGATGTCGTTGAGCAGGACCCCTGACATGCTTCCTGCTTTTAACGCTTTATGCTGGAGGCGGCCACATGAGCATTGTCACTGTAGTTGGTTCGTCGGGCATGACAGTCCAGGTCACAGTAGACGGGGCCCGGATGGAAAGCCTGGCGTCCGCTTACGCGAAACAGATATTTGATGCCGCTAGTGGTGGATCGTTTGGATCGATTGATCTCGGTAGGGGTTTGGGCACGGTATCGAACATCACCACGGGTACTGCGCAAGGTGTCGTGACCATTGGTGGCTCTTTCGCCATGAGCGGTAATTACACCAATCTCTTGATTGGCTCGGAAAACAGCGCAAGCGGCGCCATCAGTCCCCTGGGACTGCCTGTCACCGTTAATGGGAGTGGTATAACGTCAAATAGCCTCTCCGTGCTGGCGGGCAACACGGCGAGCACGAGTTTCTACGCCGGGAACTACAACGGAACTTTCGTATCGACGGCTGGCAATAACCTTTTCGACGGTACTGGCCGGAGCGGAAACTGGACGATTGCAACCGGTTCGGGCGACGACACCATCATTGCCGCACGTGGCGTCAACAATATTCGTCCTGGAGAGGGGCGCAATCTCATCACGCTGGGCACGGGGACGAATTTTGTGGCGTCCGAGGGTCAGGACACGATCACAGGTGTTGAAAATGGGTCCGATACGGTCACCCTGATCGGCGGAGATTCGAGCGTCACTCTCAAGTCCAATGCATTAGTCGTCGACACGGCGCTCACAGGCAGCGACATATCGGTTGGAACCAATAGCTCCGTTTTTGGCGGTACGGGATCGACTGTAACTTTTACTGGCGAGACAGGAACCATCATCGGGACAGTCGGAGACACGATTTCTGCGGCCGGTGACTTGCAGGTCTATCACGGGACAACGCAGGCCATTAGCGTCTCTGGTGCGCTGCAATTCATCTCCGGTACCGGCGATACATCCATCAATGCGGGTCTAGGAACCATCTGGGGCGCTAACAGCCTGCACGCGACGGTCGATACAGCCGGACGTGCACTATTTACGGCCAATCAACCCAATACCACCGGGGATCAATATATCGACGCGTCCTCATCCAGAGGGACGCTGGAGGCTTGGACAGGGGCGGGCAACAACACGCTCATCGGTGGGTCGGGCTCTGATCACTTTGTGTTTGGAACACAATTCGAAAACGCGAACGGAAACAGTTATGCAACCGTCACCGGCGGAAATGGTGCGGCCAATAGTTTCGGTGTTCTTGCCGGGCATAATGGTGGAGATATCACCATCACCGATTTTGGCAGCGCCGCCGGAAACATGTTTTTCATGTACAACTACAAGCCCGCAGATGCCGATCAGGCCGTCAAGAACCTGTTGGATACCGCAACAGTTTCGGGCGGCAATACGACGCTACAACTCGACAACAATATGAAGGTGACCTTTCTAGGCGTGGGAGATCTCAAAGCGTCCAGTATCACCATTTCATAATTCAAACCGGATGGGGGCCGGGATCGCCCGGTCCGAATTTCGCGGACAAGGAGACAGGGATGAGCAAGATCAGCCGAAACGACAGGACTGTCAGTACTGAGCGTGCAGCCGATGTCGGCACCCCGAGTGGCGCTGGCGAGACCAAGCGTATTGTGATGACAAATATCGACAATGCCCCGATGATATTTGCCGATAAAGTGCCCGTCTATGGGACCATCGGCGACGTAGTCACCGTCACTCTGGCGGCAGAGCGGCCGGTCGGCGAGAATATAGCAGTCTCGGCAACTGTACATCTCCGCCTGACCCGAGACGCGACCAAAGTGCTCGCAAGATCGTTGCTCGAGGCTCTCGCAATGATCGACCGCAATAATTTACCGGCGGATCGTCTGAACTGAACTCTCAAGACAGGCGACGGCACTTGAGCTGAACGGATGCTGCGACAGCAGCCTGCCGGGAGTATTCCCAAATGACGAATTACAAAAACGCCAGTGGCGTGACTTACGGCCTTACCTATCATTCCGGGCTGCTCGGTATAGGGGCGACTTACGACCTTCTCATCACATACGCGAATGGCGGGACGAATACGGTAACCGGAATTCCGGCCAGTAATGTTCTCACCACATCCAACACAACTCTCAGCATTGTATCCATCCTGGGACTTGGCGGCGGCACGTATGTGATTCCCCCCGGGTTCTCAGGCACCGTGACCACCGTTCTGAGCGCTCTCTCAGGCGCCACGATCCATGTCGGGGGTACGGCGGTCATATCTACCGGTGCGTCGGCGCTGAGCGGCACTACGATCGATGTCGATGGGGGCAACGCCACCCTGGCATCCGGTCTTGTGGCGAACGCCCTGAGTGGCACAACCGTCAACATCAATAGTGGAGGTGTGTTCAGCAACGGGAGCGGGTTGCTCAGCCTTTTGTCAGGGAGCACAATCAATTTCGGCCAGGGTGGTGGGACATTCATAGCCAATGCCGGAGGGGCTCTGGTCAATCTGTCATCGACAACGATTACAGGGTTTGACGCCGCGCGTGACATCATACAGTTCACGAACCTGTCCTCGACACCGGCCGCTTACCAGATTGCGACGTCGGGTAATTCCCAGACGATTACCGTCACCGATAGTAGCGGCAACACCATCGCTTCAATAGCGGTCGCGGGCACAAATTTCACAGCCGGAACCTACTCGACGTCCGGCCGTGGCCCACTCACCATCAGTAAAACGGGTAAAACGTTATCGATCGAAGCTCTGGCGAGTGTGTGCTTCCTCGCGGGGAGCATGATCCGCACGCCTGATGGTGACAGACCTGTCGAAACGCTCGAGAGCGGTGACAGTGTCATTGTGAGTGCCAACGGTGAACTGGCAGTGCGAAAGATCATCTGGGTGGGGAGTAGACACAGGACAATCAATCCGGATCGCCCGGATGATGAAGCTGGCTATCCTGTAAGGATAAAAAAACATGCTATTGGAAATGACAGGCCTTATCAAGATCTGCTGGTCACTTCGGAGCATTGTGTCTTCATTGACGGACGGTTCATACCGGTACGTATGCTGGTGAATGGTGAAAATATAGTTTATGATCGGACACTGACGGAGTATCGTTACTACCACCTTGAAACTGCCGAGCACGCTGTCATTTATGCAAACGGCGCTGAAACCGAGAGTTATCTTGATACGGGCAATCGCATCGCATTCTCGTCATCAAGCGGAGCAACGCCTATAAAGACGCCGCGCGATTGGTCTCGCTCTGCCGCCCCCCTCTGCGTGGATCGTGCGTTTGTCGAGCCGGTTTTCAAAGCATGCAAGGCGCGTGCCATAGCGTCCATGCCCTCCTGTGACGGGGTGCCCTTCATAACGGATGATTGGGACATCAAGTTGGTTACCGAAGATCAGTCGATATTATGGCCCCGACGCATCTTTCCGGACCGTGTAGTTTTCTCTTTGCCTCCCGATATCCAGGTCTTGAGGTTGCGGTCCAATGTATCACGGCCCTGTGACGCCATAGGTCCCTTCGTGGATGACCGTCGATATCTTGGTGTCTTGGTAAGCAAGATCACTCTGTTTGAAGCGAGCAAAACCAGTGAGATCCGTATTCATCTGGAAAATAACCACATCGCAGGCTGGCATCCGCTGGTGGAAGCGAACATGCGATGGACAGATGGCGACGCGACGCTCGTTTTGCCAGTACGGTACCCGACATCGTTCGCGATACTATGTATCGATATTCTGGCAGGCGGCCCCTATCCCCTCAAGCAGCCGGAGAAGATGAGGGGGGATACAGTTGGGCGTAATCCCGCTGTTGCAAAGACTGCCACTTAGTTTTTTGATACCCTATCGAGTGCAAGGTGCTTTCCTTGAAACGACACCGCCAATGATCTATCGCTTAGCCGCTGAACGGGACGAGTGTCCATTCGGTCGGTGGCGCCCACAACTTCACCTAATCGTCGCACTTCGTGAATTGGTGAGCGGCACAAGCACGCGACGCACATCTGCCGTACTCTGCTGTGAGTCAGTGAGTGCTTTCATCACAATACTCCGCAAATCAGCGGCTGCACGCTCTCTCGTTATCTGCCTGATTTGCTGGACCGAGCACGACCGGACTCATGCAAAGTATCCAGAGCATCGGACGAGTGTATGCGCGTGGAATAGGTACTTCGTCTTCTCGCGAAGCCGAAGTACCTATGGTTGGTAGAACTCCCCAATCTCCCGGAGGGTTTTAAAGCGGCCCACCGGCATACGCTTCCTCAGGGCGGATTGGCGTCACCGTCGTGACTTCAATAAAATAACCGCCCTTGGCCCGGAAGTAGAACGACCAGGCGCCATGCGTTTTGTGCGGCATCTGAGTTTCCCAGCCATCCACCTTCAGTCGAGCGAACAAAGCATCTACTGCTTCGCGGGACCTCAGAATGAAGCCGATATGCAAAATATCGAGATTTCTTGGGTATTCGAACCCATCGAGTTGCCTATCGAAATGATTCACGATCAAGATAAGACCGTCATCATCTTGCATAATCGCCATCCTGCTTCCGCGTACGACGAGTGTTTGCAGGCCGAAATACTGCTCGAACATGACGCGGTCAGCTTCCATGTCATGGCTGTAGAGATTAATGTGATTGAGCTTCATGAATCGTCCCTTTCCGTTATTGAGACGGACACGAGCCAATCGCGATGCAGACAGCGACGACCGACCACTAACGAGGCCAATCCTCGTTGTGTCCGGCCATGGCCAAAAGCGGGTTCAAACGCTCAAGCGTGACTGTCTCCAGAGAGACCGCAGGTTGTCACCATACCTACATCGCTGTCTTTTTAGGCAACGCTACCGTAGCTGAAGAACGTGGTAGGTCAAGGCTTTAGACACTGATCCAACGTTGCGGATACTCTCATAGATCTCGAGCACAACAAACTTATGTCCTAGTATCATTCCCATTCATCACCGTTCCGTCGCCATTCCCCTACTTCCGATAATAGAAAGAAGCGGAAGTAGGGGAATGGCGGGAAACAGCCATTTTCTCCGATCGTCGATCTTATCACCCTAACCGCCCATACGCTCGACGTAACGATCATCTTTACATCGTTGATGTAATGCATTACCTTACACGCATGGAGATCGAGAGCATCAGCCACAAAGGCCTCCGACGCTTTTTTGAGACGGGAAATGCCAAAGGGCTGGTCGGCGATGTAAGCCAGTTACGAAAGATGCTCGCCTTCATCAACGCTGCGGAATCACTCGATGAGCTCACGGTGCCTCCAAATTATAGCCAGCATCCTTTGGTCGGAGAGCGGGCAGGCACCTGGTCCATGACCGTCACTAAAAACTGGCGGCTTACTTTTCGTCTCAATGAGCAGGGACAACTCTGCGATATGGCTTTGGAGGACGACCATGGCGCTTAAGATGCATAGCTCGCTCGCAGTCCATGTCGGGGACTGGATCAAAACCGAGCTTCTTGAGCCTCAGAATATCAGGATCAACACCGTCGCCGAGCATCTGGGGGTTTCCCGCCAGGCGATCAGCGCCCTTCTGAATGGGAGGTGTGGGCTAACCGCAGAGATGGCGATCCGCTTCGAGAAGGCCTTTGGCGTACGAGCCGAAACGCTGATGCGCATGCAGAGCACCTTCGACCTTGCTCAGGCCAGAGCACATGCGAGCAATTTGTGCATTCAGCATTTCGGAATCCCAAATCGGGCAAATACCCTAGAGCGGCGGGTATGAAGCAGCATATTATCATGTAGACAGGGCAGGGGTTTATTCGACTGCCCCTCCCAATTCATCTCGACTGCTTCATCTGGCGTGCGAATTGGGGACGACTTAATCCAGGCGATAAGCGAGAGAGCCGTGCTTTCTCCCAACCTCTCGATCTTTCCGTGCTAGACTGCTGGCCTTCTGAGTATCGTCGCCACGCGTAACGCCCGGCTTGTATGATCCGGCTTAGCCCATGGGCATACGGTGCTGCCCCAATGGAGCTCTATATGCGTCTGCTTCTACCGATTGTCTTAAGTCTGCTGACCTCGACGGCATCTGCGGCCGCCTCGTTTGACCGCAAAGCGTGGCAACAGGATTATTCACAGCTCAAATCCGAGCTGGTGGACCGTTACGCTAATCTCGCATGGAAGGCGTCCGACGCCGGCGGAATCGACTTGCCTGCGCTTGATCGTAATACTGCGGCTGCAGTGGCGTCGGCAAATGACGACACCCAGGCGGCCGACGCCATTCGCGCGTTTATCGCTGGCTTTCATGATGGACATCTCTCGGAGTTGCCGTACCTCGCTGTAGCGACGACACCTCCGATTGAGCCCAGCCGGCCTGCTCTTGATCCGGCGGCACCGATCGAAGGATGCGCAGCGCTGGGATACGCCTCGACCGGATCAGTCGCTTTTTCTTTGCCACTGGAAGGGCTACCCGGCTTCAAGTTGATATTGGACGGGCTTGGCTCGACGTTCAGGACCGGCACAATCACGCGATCGGGCGTGACGCTTGGTATCCTCCGCATCCAGAACTTCCGTGCCCGCGCCTTTCCTGCCGCCTGTTTGCATGCCTGGGCAGACCTGCGGCAGGCTGGCAGGGCAATCACTCCCAATTCAGTGCGTGAAGCGGCGGAGTTACGCTGGTTTCATGATATGGCGGCTGAGATCAGGGCGCTGCGTCACACCGGGGCCACGGCCCTTGTCGTTGATATTGGCAATAACAGCGGAGGCGACGATAGCGGCGATTGGACGCCCCGTCTCTTTACGGACAGGCCGGTACGATCCGCACGGCTTCTAATGGCAGACGCATCCGATGCCGGTCGCTACTTCGCTGACGAGATCAGAGATATTAACGAAGCGCTCGCCGCCACTCAGTCGCACGACGCCAAGGCTGCGCTCACAGATGCACGATCCTTTTTCTCCCAGCAGACCGCGGCGATTGGTAAGCATCGTTGCGACTTGTCATGGGTCTGGCGCGAACAACGCGCCTGGTCGCCGACGAATTGCAATCGGCTACTCTCTGCGGGCTATGCTGGAGGCTACTCCGCTGGGCTGGCCCGAAACGCCCTAGGCGACAGCAAAGCTGCAGCCGCTCTTTCTTCTGCATCCACAGTTCAATCATTCTTTGGCAGCTGGACCGGGCCGACTTACGTTCTTGCCGACCAGCGCCCCTATTCGTCGGCTGAAATGTTTGCAGCCGTTATGCAAGACAACCGGATCGCGAAGCTTGTTGGCAATCGCACAGGTGGAGATGGGTGCGGCTTCATGACGAAAAGCGACCCCATCATCCTTCGACATTCGCGTCTTCGTTTCCGAGTGCCGAATTGCATGAGATTACGTGCGAAGGGTGCAAACGAGGAAGCTGGCATTGTGCCCGACATTTCCGTGCCACCAACTGAAGGCGAAAGCGAACGGGCACGGGCCGAACGGGCTTTACTGGCGATCACCAACGATCTGGCAGGCGCTTCTCGAAAACCCCACTAGGCGCAGATTTTGGCAAGAATTGGCGTTCACGCTTCTCGATCCCAACTAGAAGAGCTTATGGCAGCGGCCCAACCACAACTTACTCGTTATCGCATACGCGATTCTGTTCTGCTTGTTGCTCTCGAGGTAACTTTCCAATTCGCGCGTCGCAATTTTCTGCGTATTTCACCTACTTCCGATAATGTTCGATGGTTATCGGAAGTAGAGGTGCATACGCCAAGCTGGCGGACATCATTCCCATCCTCCGCCAAGGGCCAGGAAAAGATCGATTTGTCGATCAATCAGATCGATGCGCGCAGAGGAAAGGTGTGTTTGTGCATTCGCGTAACTGGCCTGCGCATTAAGCACATTGAGGAAGGGTGTGCGCCCAAAACGCTGAAGCAATCTGGCCTCGTCGCTTGCCCTGCTAGTAGATTGGGCTGCTCGTTCCAACACATCCAGACGTTCCTGCGTGCGTGTATAGGCAGACAGGGCAGTCTCCGTTTGCTGCAGTGCGAGAAGGACTGCGCCATCAAACGCAGCCAACGCGGCCTCTGCCTGTGTGTCGGCCTCGTCGATCTTCACCCGCGCAAGGACGCGATTGGGAAAAGACCAGGAAATCATCGGGCCGACGCTTACGCCAAATGACGACAGAGAAAGCGCGTGGCCAACCGACGTGTTGGTCCCAGCCGAGCCACCGAGACTGACTTTCGGATACAGATCGGCTCTGGCCACGCCGATACCCGCAGTCGCCTCAGCAAGTAATCGTTCTGCTCTTCTTACGTCGGGACGACGCATCAGCAGCATCGCCCCGTCTCCGACAGGCAGCGGACGAGATAGGGAAGGGATAGTCGCGCATTCTTCAAGTCGGCGCGGATAGTCTGATGGCACGCGCCCCATCAAAGTCGCCAACATGAACAGGGCGGTCCTACGATCAGCAAGGATGTCGGGTATAACGGCTTCGCTAGTGGAAGCCGCCGCATCAGCGCGATCAATATCAAAACGGGTCCCACGACCTGCCCGAGCCATATGACGAGCTACATTTAGAGTTGCCTGTTGGATAGCAACAACACGCCGCGCAGCGGTCAAAGCTACGCCGTCAGCGCAGACACGAGCATAACTGCGAGCAACAGCGGCAGCTACCACGACCCTGACCTGATCACGCGCCGCACGAGCCGCCTCTGCCTGGGCATTGGCGGCCTCGATGCCACGCCTGATCCCCCCTGCCAGATCGAGCGGATAACTGGCGCTGATGCCCAATGCATAACTGAAGGGTGCTGGCAGAAACCGTGTCGGGCCACCTAGACGCGCACCGGTTGTCTGACCGCTGATATCAGTCGTCGGGATTCGTGCTGCCTCTGCCTCGCGTATGAGTATGCTCGCACGACGGAGATTGGCCGCGGCGCTACGGAGATCAGTATTTGCCCTTAGGGCTGCAGCAACAAGAACGTCAAGTTGCTGATCATTGTAGAGGCGCCACCAGTGTGCAGGTAACGCCGCGCGGGCCAGGCCTTTGGTCTTATCTCCGAGAAATGGGGCCTTTGCACCACCCTGATTGATCATTGCCTTGCCAGGAATGCGATAATCAGGACCTGCCACGCACCCCGCTACGAGTAGCGCCAGTAAAGGGGCAAGAAGGGGTCTCAACTGCCGCTCTCCACCCTAGGCGAGAGAGGCGCTGGAATGATCTCTATCGTAGCGGTCCGCCCGGCGATAAGCTTTGTTCCTGATGGTACGTGATCTATGTGTATTCGAACCGGAATACGCTGAGCGAGCCGCACCCAGGAGAATGTTGGTGATACCTTTGGCAGGAGGTTGACAGTATCATTGCGTTGGTCGTCGGCTATCGCGGCCGCAATGCTCTCAACATGACCAGCAATATCGGAACCATCTCCCATCAGGCGGATACGGGCCCTGTCGCCAACCGAGACACGCCCCAACTTCGTTTCCTCGAAATACCCCTCTACCCGTAGCGACCCGATATCGACCAGAGCCATGGCCTGCGTTCCGACAGACAGGTAGTCACCAGGATGAAGGTCAAGATTCGTCACGATGCCGGCAACGGTAGCGCGGATCTCAGTGCGCTGGAGATCAAGGAGCGCTATATCCCGGTCAGCACAGGCGCGTTTCAACGCCGCTTCCAACGTTCTTGTTTTGGCGACATTCTGCTCATGCGCCTCGGTTGCGACGAGATTGCCCAAAGCGAGATCCCGGCGCGCCTCCTTGCGCGCCTGATCGAGCTGAGCCCGCGCCTCTGCGATAGCTGCCTCTGCGTGGCCTAAAGCTGCCGCACGGCGCGGCCGATCGATGACGATCAAAAGCTGCCCCGGGCGCACAACCTGATTGTCGTGCACCAGAACCTGCGTGATGAGACCACCAACATCCGTCGTCACTCGCACTACGTCGGTGCGAACATGGCCGTCGCGTGTCCATGGTACATGTTCGCTGCGATCCCACAAATCCAGCGCTACCAGCGCAGCGATAGCGACGAACACCAAAGTAACGGCGTAGCGGCTCAAAAGGGCGAGGTAATGTTTCATGGATGTGGTCCGATGATGGAAATGGCCCTAACAAGCAGGCCTAAAAGAATGATGAAGACGGCAATTTCGACGATGCTCCGTGTGGTAAACCATCGCGACGCGCCTGTGATGGAGAACAGGTGCAGCGCCGTGACGGTCATCAGCAGAGCCAAACACGTGACGATAAAGAAGCCAGGTATGTAGACGCCACTCAGGCAGAGATCGGGAATCATGCTTGCACCTGCCCGTCCAAGACAGGCGAAAGCGCGAAGCGGAGATCGATGAGGTGATTCCGCAAATCATGATCCGCATCGCCTGTCAGTGTCGCCGAGGCTATCAGCATGTCCACTCGACGTTTCAGCACTTCGAGCGAGGACTCATCTTTATCGAAATACTCTGCGAGATCACCGAGCAATAAGCGCAGTTCTCCATTCCTCGCCGTTTCGCCTCGCTCCAAGCAACCGCGTAGACGGTTCGACGACCGACCAATACGCACGTCGCGAACGATTGCCTCTGCAGTTCCCATAGCAGAGCGTGGCGAGAACCCAAGCCGAGGAAGCAACAAGGCGATACGATCGACCATCAGACCATTCCAGGCTGCCTCGCCGGGCCCTATGCCCCGAGCGAGCCGCGCCACGTCCCGACGCCCCAGTCGAACCAGCCGGTCGATTACGACATCTGGAGACACAGTCTGCAAAAGCGCCATGCTCGCTGCCGCGAAACCTATTCCGAGGAATAAGGCGATGCCGCTATTGATGGCTTCAGCAAAATATCCGCCATATAGAGGACCTAGCCCGACAAGGATCGGCGTCGTCAGCGTGATACCGAGCGCCATAAATGCGGTCGCCGGCCGTGCCTGCAATGATCCCGCAAACAGAAACACGGGAGCGAGCACCGCAACGAGAACATCGAAATCGAAGACGCGCGGTAGGACTACGAAGCTATATATCAGACTGATCACCACGCCGTAGAAAGAGCCGACGAGATACTTGCGGACGTAAGGCACGGGCGCGTCGACATTACCGAACAGCGCACAGGTAACGCCCACCACTGATACGGCCAATCCGCCATCCGGCCACGCTGACCAGATCCAGATGAGACAGCCGATGCCAATCCCCACCGTCGCGCCCAAGGCAGCACGTCCTGCCATCAAGACATCACGATGGAAAACATAACCCCTGGGGACCTTCTCGCCATGCAATCGCAGCGGAGTTCTCATTCCTGGGTACGTCGCAGCAGCAAGCTGCTCCACATCGGCGATGAGATCGATGAGATCGGCGAGATGACGGGCGATGTTACCTGCCAGCATCCCCGAGGGGGCAGGGGCATCAGCATTGGCAAGCGATCTCGCATCATGACTCAACGCGCGCACTTCCGCCTCACGTTCGTCTCGCGTACCCAAGGTAAGCCACTGGCATACTCGGCCTAGAAGATGATCGAGATCCGGCGGCATCCCGAGGGTTTTAACGGCCTTGAGCTGGGCCTCGAGGTCCGACAGAAGCGGCAGGAACCGCACCTGACGATCATGCATCAGACGCAAGGTCCTATCGTGTGGAACGACAATGATCGGATCGTACGGCAGGTGGGTCTCTAATCCCCTTAACGCAAGAAGATCCAGAGCCAACCGATACCGGTCATTACCACAAGAACCGGTCAGCACGTCGCCAGCTAGTCTGCGCACGTCACAAGAGATCGCCATGACCTTGGACAGAAACTGACTGGTGAGCCTCCGAGGTAAGATATAACGATGAACCACAACAGAGCTGAAGATGCCCAGAGCGACTTCCTGAACGCGCACCGAAGCAATATCAAATACGGTACCGGGAGATGCTAGGGCAGGGAAACCTATCAAGCTGGTGGTATAGCCGGATAAAACAAACGCGTAGGCGCGCGGCGTACGGTCGAGTAGCGACACGAACAGGCCAAGACCGATCCAGCAGGCGAGCACCACGCTGCAAACTATCGGCTCGTTGACAAAATTAGGGACGATTGCAACAGTCGCGATAGCACCGATAAAAGTACCTGTAAGGCGATATAGCCCGCGACTGAGCGACGCCCCGGCGCTAGGTTGGGATACGAGATAGACGGTAACAATCGACCACGAGGGGCGCGGCAATCCAATACGAAGCGCTATAAAATACGCCAGCATAGCGGCTGCGAAGCACTTGCCGGAATAAAGCAATGCATCAGCGTCCGTCCTGAGCCCTGCTATCCTTGGGTGATGGATAAGGTGCAGTAGCCTACGGATAGGCCCATTACACCCGGCCAACCTATGAAAAGTTAATGTCATCCCTTGTTGATAACGACTTGCAAGAACTTATAAAATTAGATATCCGGACATTCAATCACTGAAAACTGCCAAAAACTTGGTTCATCCCCCATCAGTCATCACCCTTGTTGATCCGGATAGCTCGAATGCGATTGCGATCGCTCATCGGCTAGACTTTACTGATCAGGCGTCCGAAGTCCCGACGCATAGGCATAGCAAGGGGCAACTGATTGTAGCCTCCTACGGCGCGGTTACCTGCACCGCTGCTGGTGATGTGTGGATCGTTCCACCAAATTGCGGGATCTGGATTCCAAGCGGGGTGATGCACAGCGCGAGAGCAACCGAGAACGCTCGGGTCGATTATCTGTTTGTTGCAAGGGATGCCAGCCGTCTTCCTGACCATTGCTGCGCATTAGAGATAACGCCGATGATCCGAACGATGATCGATCGTTTGGCCGCCGAACGGGACGAGTATTCCCCTGACAGCCACGCCGCACGAATAGCGCGAGTGATGCTTGACGAACTCGCTACGATGCCACAACAGCGGCTCAATTTGCCCGTTTCAGACCACATAAAAATCCGCGCGATCGCCGACGCTTTGACGGCGAACCCGGCAGATCGGAGTACTTTGGCCGAATGGGCTGGGCGTATCGCGATGAGCGAACGATCGCTGGCAAGGCTGATGATCCGTGAGACCGGACTAACATTCGGTCGGTGGCGTCAACAACTGCACTTGGTTGTCGCACTCCGTGAATTGGTGAGCGGCACAAGTGTGCAGCGCGTATCTATCGCGCTTGGCTATGAGTCAGTAAATGCTTTCATCACAATGTTCCGCAAATCGGTCGGCTACACGCCCTCCCGTTACCTGCCCAACCTGCAGGATCGATCACGACCGGACACATGCAAAGTCTCCGGAACGTCGGACAAGCGTATGCGCATGGAATAGGTGGAGGGATCGAAGAACCGTTGGTTGATGGAGCTGGCTGGTGATTTAGGGCTTTGTCATTCTGACTGACGGTTTCCGGGGTGACTTTTGGTCTGCGCTTTGGGCAGATCGGGCGCTGTTTCCTCCGGGATGGCTACGCGCTCGCGTTCAGTCTTTCGAGGAAGAGGAAGCGGCGCATGTTGTAGACGATATTGGCCAGACCGATCCTCATGGTGGCCCGGGTGATGCCCATGGTCCGGACGAACAGACCCGTCTGCGATTTCTGATCGGCAAAGACATGCTCGACACGCGACCGGATCACCGACTTCCCTGCGTTGGACCGCTGGATGTGGCGGGGCATGGGCTTGAGATGCGGCTTTTTCCTGTGAACCTTCGAGACGAAGCCCTCCTTGTCCATGAAGGCCTCATTGGCTTTGGAGCGATACGTCGTGTCTGCCCAGACGCCTGAGGCCGTATTGGTTTTATCCAACAGCCCCTCTCTTAATCGCGCGCCATCACTGGCGGCGGCATCCGTCGCTTTCCATTTTCGGATGAACCGGAACTTCCGGTCGATGGAGACGTGGGATTTGTAGCCAAAGAATGGGATGGCGAGATCACTCGACGGCATGGTTCCATCGTCCTGCCGCTTCGCTTTCGTGAACTTCAGCGTCCAGCGCGCATGCCTGTCCTTATGGGACAGCTTTGCCGGCTTGTCTTCCCAGCCTTCGGGGATCCGCCCTGCCCGAAAATCGGCCTTCTCCGCATTGGTATTGCGCTGCCTGAGCGCTGCCGCCAGCGTGGCATCCAGGATCTGGCCGGACATCGGCAAATACCCAGCGTTGCGCAGGGTAGCATCAAACCGGTCAAACAGTGTTTGGATGGCGCCCGCCTCGGTCAGATGCTCGCGAAACAGCCAGATTGTTTTGGCATCGGGTACCCGATCCGATAACGCCAGACCCAGGAAACGCATGAAGGACAGACGGTCGTTGATCAGATACTTCGTCCGTTCATCGGAGAGATTGTTCAGTGTCTGGATAACCAGTATTTTGAACATCAGCACCGGATCGAACGGCGGACGCCCGCCCTTGCTCCCGTCCGAGTAAGCCAGAGCCTTCTTCAGATCAGGGCGGAACGCCTCGAAATCCACAGTCCGGGAAAGCGCTTCGAGCTGGTCACCAAGCCCGCTCAACCGCGCAAGCCGCTCCTCAACATCAAAGAAACCCGGCTGCTTCATCAGCCACCCCCCCAACATCACAGCTGGGATAGAATCACACCAGCAGCCCCAGACCACAGGGGTTTTTCGAACCCTCCACTGGGTTTCTTCTGCCGCCTAAACGCAGGCATTGGGCCGAACAACGTACGTGACATGTCCTGCTGAGAACCCTGGTAGAAACAGGGCCGACCGACCACTGGCAGCATCGCAATCCTGATATTCGCGGGGCACGGGGGCAAACAGGAAGGCTCACAGGACAGATTTTTGCTAAAACCTGATTTGGGTTTACTAAAAATGTCATTCCAAATACGTAATCTGGGGTCGTCCTTTCGGCTTTGTACCTGCTGGCGGGTATGTCTCGGACTATAAAGCCGTGAGTGCCCCAGTGTTCCCTTTAGATCTCAACTCGTAGTGTATGCGGGCTGGCAGATGCTATGGGAGCCACAGCGTCTGCCTGAACCTACTGATCCAGGGGATACCCCCGGTCACTCCATAACGCAAAGGCCGTAGAAGCGCTTCTGCAAACAGGCTTGCAACGCTACGGGACCGAAATCGTATTGGGCGGATGTACGTGGGTCCCAAGCAACTGCCCCGTATCGCGATTTGCTACGACATGTCCGCCTAGTCCTTGAAACGTTTCCGCAATATCGCCGCCGTAAGGCTTTGGATCAACTCTTTCTATGAGCAAGGCCTAGACAAATAGAGAGTGTTCAGCCTGTAGCGCTTTTACCAACGCGTCTATGTCAGACGGGCTGCTATAAAGCCCGGGAGTCACGCGAATCACGGGTCCCTTGGCAATGCCGCCGCGCCAGACTGTATGAACGTTGTGTTTCTGCAGCAGTACGCGCTGCAAATGTAGTGCATCGGCCTCTGTCGTCATGCCTTTGAGACGAAAGCTAGTGATTGTGCAATAGCGGGCGGGATCTGCGGGTACACATATTTCGACATTTCGAAGGTCTGCCACAGCATCGACCCATCCATCACGTAGTGCTCGCAAATGTGCTTCCTTCGCCGCAGCTCCTACAGCAAAATGGAAATCAACTGCCTTGGGGATCGTCAGTATGGCCGCAAAATTGATCGTCCCTGCAGGCACACGTGCCTGTATTTTGCTAACTGGAATATGATGGTTGTCGTAAGCAACGTCTATGTCCTCAAGTCGGCTAGAACGGATATACATCGCTCCTGTCCCTAAGGGCGCTGACGTCCATTTGTGCACGGACCATCCAGCAAAATCGGCGCCAATATCCTCAATCTTGAAATCAAGGCAGGCGATGCCGTGCGCTACGTCCACCACGGTATCCACGCCACGTTCCCGTGCCATGGCTACAATTTCCTTGACCGGCGTCACCAAGCCTGTCCGGTTAGAAACCTGTGTCACAAGCAGAAGCTTCGCATTGGGTGTGCGTTCTAGCACATCATGATAAGCTTGCAGTATATTGGCTGTCGTCGCGGGTTCCGGCATTGCAAAGCGCACGACCTTTGCACCACGATGCGTACCGAGCCAGTTCATCGCATCGATCATCGCATCGTAATCCAGGTCACAATAGATCACAGCTTCACCAGCTTTTAGCAGGCGATAATTAACTATGAGCAATTGTAAAGCGTCTGACCCACTGCGTGTGACGGCGATTTCTTCGGGTGAGCAGCCAACCTGTCTCGCGATTGCCGCCTGAGCTTCCTGTCCGCCTCCTGCCAGGCACGAGCCGCTTGGAAGCACGTTGCGTGCCCATATAGAGTTATCGCGGTTCACCATAGTGATCTGTCGTGAGTATTCCGCAGCTATCGTACGCGGCATAACTCCCCAATAGCCATTCTCCAGATTATGGATGTCCCGGTTCACGTCGTAATGAAACGGAAGCTGCGAAACAGGGATCGAGCCAGGCACAAGGGCGGCCTCTTGCGGATGGTACGGAGCTGCAACGGAGCTTGATGCCAGCAACGCTGGAGCACCTGTAGCGAAGGATTTAAGCAGGAAACGACGGTTGGGAGAGGTAGTCATGACGTTGTCCCTAGGTAAAATTAAAGAGTAAAAAAGAAACTAGTGCTGATTTTATAAATATAACTTATGATCTATCTATCTATAATATTACGATTTTCCATTCGAAGATTTGATATATTCAATTATAAATATGATACGGGTATCAAAAACAGAATATGGTTCTTTCTCATGTCTTGTATCTCAGCTGCTGGGCCGGCGGTCTGCATTCGCTCACATTTGTATAGGTCAGATCATCATCCAAATCCGGGTTTGAGCACTTATAATCCGAGTTCTCAACAGAAGCATCCGAATGGATTTGAAGGTAAGAGGCGAAACCTTTTTCGCAAGTTATATCCTCGACTGTATCAGAAATAACTCCCACCTACGATTACTTTTGATGTGATATTAGTTCATTTTTTATTTTCGGACAGGCTTATCCTTCGACTGACCCAGCGCGCCCAGATGAGCATTAGGACGACTGACAGCGCAGCAGTCAAACCAACTGCCGTGAAGCCAATATCTCCAATCTCTATCTGAACGCCAAGGGCTTCTAGTAACGCGAATAGTGCCATCCCGTATGATAAAGTCACAATAAGCCAACCTACAATCTGACGGTAGCGTTGGACTCCGGCTCCCCCATCGCGTGTCGTCCTGAGTAATTGGCTGACGATTTGACTATCGCATGTATCGGCGAGCAACATACCAAACGTAAATGCGAGGGTGATTGAAGCCGTTGCGAGGATTCCTCCATGTGTAGTCGCGGCTGCACCCCATGCAGCAGCTTGGGTTGCCGTGTCGAAGACCAATCCAAAGATAACTCCAATCAACATTACGGCGGCCGGATGGGTGCTGCTACGCAGCGGAGCTGGTAACAACCGTGAGCGCCAGCCGACTGGAACGTACTCTCTGCGACGCAGGAGCGCGACAACATTGAGTGTGCCGACCAAAGTCAGAAGCGCGATCACCATGGCGTCGATGACGCCCCCTATCCAGCTT
Source organism: Colias nastes (assembly GCA_907164665.1). Lineage (NCBI taxonomy): Eukaryota > Metazoa > Arthropoda > Insecta > Lepidoptera > Pieridae > Colias > Colias nastes. The sequence goes on along the minus strand of CAJQZM010041994.1, from coordinate 10,985 downwards.
GGTAACGCGATCCAAACCGACAGGACCGAAACACCCAATACGACGGCTGCAACGGCGAGGCCGTGCCCGAACGCAAACAGAGTTCCAGCCCATCCGGACAGGCGCGGACGTATCTCGACCATGCGAAACACTATATTATCGATCACGGCGACATGATCAGGGTCGAGCCCATGCCGTACACCTAGCACGAACATCAGGCTCAGTGCTGGCAGCGTGGTGTCGATCAAAGAGCGATCTCCGGCACGAGGTTGCATTGCGCTCGGGAGATGAGACAAAGCTGCATGTTCATTTGTATCGGCATCGCCCCTGCGATCACCGGTGAAACGACGACTAAGATCGCACCGGTAGCGGGCACTTGAACCCATAATCGTTATGTTATAACGTAACATTAGTTCCTTCCATCGCTAAGGTCAATCGCCTGGCAGGCCAGCCGGCTGACGCTGTGATTGCGCATCACGAAAGACCAAAATCTTGTATCGACGAGGCAATGAAGCAGCAGTGCTGATTAAGCCCAAATTCCCCCACTTGTTTGTAAGGTATGGCGTGAAAGCGAGGAGATTGATTGCCAGTACCGGTCTTTCTCTGGCATCGCTGAGCATCGCGACAGCAGCGGCGCAGCCTTTGCGACCTGCAAACATGTCACTATCTCACAGACGACCTGCCACCGCTCGCCCGGTTTCTGTAGCACGGGATGCGCAATCGTTAGCTCCCCCTTCGCCTGCTCAGGACGAGACAATCGAGACAGTGGGGCGTCATCAGCGTTTGCGCGCCACGGTGGCTGTAGGTGGTCGCCTCGGGCTGTCGCTGCAGCACAGCCCGGCAACGATAGACATCATCCAGCGCTCGGTGATGCTCGAGCGCGGCTACACCCACGCGGAAGATGCGGCAGACAGCGCGCCTGGCGTCAGTTCGGGAGGATCTCCAGGTAATCCGGCGCAGCTTCTGATGCGCGGCTTCACCGGCGATCAGATCCTGATGCTGCGCGACGGCATCTACTACGGCCCGACGACGACGGTGAACCGCCCCCAGAACACGTTCAACCTTGAGAGCCTTCAGATCATCAAGGGGCCATCCTCGGTCATCTACGGCCAGGGGGCGGTCGGCGGCACGGTGGACATGACGACGCGCGATCCAGCGCTGGATGCAGCGCACGCAAACGCCCTGGTGTCCTACGGCAGCTTCAACACCTGGAACGCCGGCATCGGTGGCTCGCTGCCGCTGACGAAGACGCTGGCGATCCGCGCCGATTTCAGCCGCACGTCGTCGGACGGTTACGTCAAGGGTGCCGACCCCCATAGCAACGACCTGACGGTTGCCCTGCTCTGGAAGCCGAGCAATACATTCACCGCGCGCCTAGGCATGGACTACCTGACCGATCAGCTCTCAACCTATTACGGCACGCCGCTGGTGCCGACGGCACAGACGGGGCCCCCGGCGCACGGATTGCTGCAGTCCACGCAGGGGCTGGGAGTCGCAAGAGCCTCTCTGTGGCGTTACTACAACGTGCGCGATCCGCGCGCGGCCAGCACCAATGCGACACCGACACTGCGCCTGTCCTGGCAGCCGCGTTCCGATATGGCGTTCACCAACAAATCCTATTTCGTTTACGCCAAGCGGCGCTGGGACAACGCGGAAGCCTACACCTACATAGGCGGGCCGGGTAGCGCGGATGCATCTGGCAATCCGATCGCGCCGGGCAGGATCGGCCGCGATCGGTTCTATGTCTATCAAAACCAGCATCAGGTGGGCGACACGCTCTACGGCCAGTTCGACCAGCATCTGGGATCAATCCGAAACCGTGTTGTAGTGGGCGGAGATGCGTATTATATCCGCTTCATCCGCAACCGAGGCTTTCCGGATGCGAGCTATGCCGACAGCGTTTCGCTCGTCAGCCCCGAGGGTGGGGCGCTGGGCGCCTTTTCTGGTGAGTTACCGTATCGCAAATCGCCTACGACACTGCGGGACGCTGCCGTCTTCTTCGAAGACGTGTTGACGTTTCACGACAATCTGCGCCTTGTCAGCGGCTATCGCTACGACTGGCTCTATCTGGACCGGCAGAATTATGCGCAGAACGGCGCCTTCCTGCCCGGTAGTAGTTTCACGGGGCACTATAACCCGAGCAACTTTCGTATCGGCCCTGTCTGGGATCTGGCGCCCAATCTGAGCCTTTACGGCACATTCACCACGGCCGAAGACCCACCAGGCTCCAGCCTGTTTCTGGCCAATCGCGGTCAGTTCACGCGGCTCGCTCGCACACGCCAAGGCGAGATCGGTCTCAAAGGCAGCTTCTGGCAGGACCGAGTGACAACGACGCTCGCACTGTATGAAATCCGCCGCAGCCACATCCTGGTGGCTACCGGCCCTGACACGGTTGCTCAAGGCGGCGCACAGGTCTCGCGCGGCATCGAATTGCAAAGCGACCTGACTCCCATGCACAACTTCAGGATTTCTGGTAACGTCGCCTACACCTATTCGCGCTATCGCAACTTCTTTCCCTATGCGGGCGTGAACGCGTCAAACAATCAGGTGCCGGACGTCCCGTCCGTCACGACCAATCTATGGGGGACCTGGAGCCACGTCGCGGGGCTGCCCGCTGACCTTGGTGCAGGCCTGCGCTATGTCTCGCAGCGAAAGGGGGACTATGCCAATACCCTGACGCTGGATCGCTATGCGCTGGCCAACGTCTTCGCGGCCTGGCACTTTCAGAAGCACGTCACTGTCTATGGTCGGATCGATAATCTGGCGAACAAACATTACATTCAGTGGGCCGATGTCAGCTATCCGAGCGAAGTGCTCCTCGGCGCGCCGCGATCCTTCTCCATCAGCGTGCAGGCCGGCTTCTGACATGAGCGCCTCCATTCCTCGCGAGGAGGCGCTTGCCGCAGCGAGGAAGGCTCCAACCACCGGTCGGACGGCGCGATCATGCCCCCGTGTACCACGCTGGTTCGCGCTGCTGCATCGCTGGCTCGGGATCGGCATGTGCCTGTTCTTCGCCATGTGGTTCACGAGCGGCATCGTCATGATGTTTGTGCCCTATCCATCGCTGGATCCGGCGGCGCGTTATCGTGGTGTCCCTGCGCTCGACATGCGGATGGTCCGACTGGCGCCCGGGGATGCATTGACACGGTTGGGACTGCACAATCAGACAATAGAGCGTTTGATATTGCTTCCAAGACCTGTTGGTGAAGCATCCCGTCACACAGCTATGGATCACCCGACCTATGTCATCTGGTCGTTACATAACAGAGCGCGAGTGATCGACGCCGCGACCGGCGCCATATTGCCTCTACTTGAGGCCGATGGGGCGCGGTTTCAGGCGGAACGGTTTGCGGGCGGTATGGCGCGCACTGTGAACGGCCCGTGTGGGGACGATCAATGGACTGTCGCCCAAGGCTACGACCCCTATCGCCCGCTTTGGCGCGTCGATCTCGCGGACAGCGCGGGCAGCGAAGTTTACGTCTCGGCCATCTCTGGCGAGATCGTTCTGGCCACGACCCGGATGGAACGTATTGCCAATTATGCTGGCTCTGTCGCGCACTGGATCTATCCAACGTTACTGCGACGTTATCCAGGCTTTTGGGCGAATACTGTATGGTGCCTATCAGGGATCGGCGTCGTGCTCGCGCTCAGCGGCATGGTCCTCGGTATTCTGCGCAGCATGATCTCGTTGCGCAACATGCGTCGGCCACGGCTCAGCCCGTTTCTTAGGACCCACCGACTGCACCATCTGCTTGGTCTGTCCGCTGGCCTGTTCCTGACCACCTGGATCGTCAGCGGATGGCTATCAGTGGATCACGGACTGATTTTCCCAACCGGGCAACCGGATGCGGATCAGAGCAAGGCTTATCAGGGAAGATCCTTGGAAGCGGCGGTTGGCGAGATTGCGATCTCGGCGCTGAACCGGATAGCCGGTCCTTCAGCACTTCGCTTTACCTCGGTTGGCGGGATGACCATTGTAGAAGGGAGCGATGCGAGCGGCATACGTACTACATGGAATGCGCATGGAGATCGTCTCGCATTTGTACCTGACGTAACACTTCTTCATGCCGCCGCCGCAGCCTGGCCATTAGCACGTCCAACGCGTGTAGATGCAATCAGCCCAGACGACCTTTATGGACATCTGATCTATCAGGGCCTACCGGAGGGTGCCGTGCGGATGCGCTTGGGCAACATCCATGGACTGCCTGGCAGCACGTGGGTCGACGTGGACCGCACAAGTGGTGCGTTGCTGGATGTGATGGACTGGCGGCGTCGGCTGTATCGTTGGCTGTTCAACGGGTTGCATACGTTCGATGTGCCGGGACTGAGCCATCACGGCGTTCTTCGCCGACTCATCATGGCGCCTATTCTGCTGGCCGGGCTGGCTTTGAGCGTTACGGGTATAATTATTGGCATGAAGCGACTACGCGTCCAGCCCCGTAGGCTGCGCTGATAGACGAGCTACTGGGTTTACCTGAGGCCTGGTTCGTGTGATGCCGGTTGGACGAGAAGCGAATCGACAAGATATGGCATGAGGTTATCTGACGGATTGGGAATCTCACACGATTCAATCTGCGCGGAAAACGCTCTAACACTACTTTGGCAGAAAACATTGGGAAGGGATTCCCTTGACGCCCGATCGCTGATTGATAGGAAACCGGATATGATGAGGGCTGGCGATGGACGGGGATTGGCGAGCGGATCTGGATGCATGGCTTGACCCCAGTTAACGTGACATCACCGCATCTCTTCCACAAGGCGAAAGCTCAAAGGGAAGCGGAAATATAGCCTTACCGCATGAGCGATCAGCTCAAGAGAAAATCGGTGCCGTTTGTAGCTCAAACTGGACGCGCTCATCGACCGCTTTTACCATGCCGCAGTTAATGTGACAGTGCCCCTGCCGTTTCGCGCCCATTTCACCTACTTCCGATAATAAAGATTATTGGCGGTACGTCGACATATTGGGAGGCGATTCCAAGGATCTCTGTCTGGAATGGGGGGGGCGAGCCGTCGGTCCGCTTTCAGGAGGCAATGGGTCGTAGCTGCCGTCCCGATTGGAATCGTTCATCGGGGAAGTCGAAGCTTTCCTGAAACTCATTCGCAGCGCCCTTGCGGGAACGCTGCTCGCCTGACGTTACTGCCAGTCCTGCAACCATCCCGCACCGGCAAGAAGGTGTATGGCCTCCCTAATCCGATCCGGAGCAGCGGTTTCGAGCGCTGCTACGTCCTCACCCATCAGGGCGCGCATCTGGTGCGGCGCGAACACAAGGTCGATTAACTTCGCCGCCAGCGGAAGCGCACGCGCCAAGGTGTCGGGTAATACGTCTTGCTGGCCGATAATGGCAGCGGCGACCCGAAGCATTCCGCCTTCGCGTCCGATCCTGTCGGCGAGGCGGGCCAGTTCGGGCATCCTGTGCGCCGTCGACATTACGACGCGCATCAGGGCGATTACCTCGGGCCGAAGCGAGTGCGACAGGATCGATTGCCCCGCCACCATCAGCCGCGCCTCCAGCGGAAGATGCCATGGCACGTCGGTCGCCGGGGCGAGGCCGCGATCGACATTATCCCGGATGACGGCGGCGAACAGTTCCTCCTTATTGGCATAGCGCGCATAGATGCTTGCCTTGCCCGCTCCAGCCAGCGCCGCGACCTGATCGCAACTGGTCGCGTCAAACCCACGATCGAGGAACAGGCTCGTTGCAGCGTTAAGGATGCGGCGGTCGACCTCTCCGGCCTGCGTGGCCGGTGGACGCCCACCATAACGGCGTGGCCTCTTGCCTGAGGTCGAAGGGAGGATCGTTGACGTCATTCCCATCAGATAGAGCCAACTGCTGTCAATGTGAACTAGACGGACACGTTCAGTTTATATAGATGGTTGGATATGACCAACATCCTCATAGCCGGTGCGGCCGGCGACCTGGGCTATCGCATCAGCACCGCGCTCGTCCGACGCGGTGCGGCGGTATCAGCGCTTATCCGGAAAGGATCGCCACCAGACCGGCTGGCGAAGATCCGCTCGATCGGTGCTACGCCGGTCGAGATCGATTTCGAGGACGCCACGGCGCTGCGCGAGGTCTGCCATGGGGCTGGCTGCGTCGTCTCGGCGCTGAATGGACTGGAACCCACCATCATCGGTGCGCAGGGACGACTGCTGGATGCGGCGGTAGCGGCGGGCGTGCCTCGCTTCATGCCGTCCGATTTCTCGCTAGATTTCACGAAGACGCGCCCTGGCGACAACCGCAACATGGACCTGCGCCGCACCTTCATGGCGCGCGTGGATGCGGCGCCGATCCGCGCCACATCGATCCTGAATGGCGCGTTCGGCGAGCTGCTGACCGGTGAGGCCCCGATCGTCCTGCACAAGCTGCGCCGTATCCTATGCTGGGGTGATCCCGACCAGCTACTCGACTTCACCACCAAAGACGACGTGGCGGACTATGCCGCCGATGCGGCACTCGACGGGCAAGCGCCTCGCTTCCTGCGGATCGCGGGCGACGTGGTGTCGCCCAATGACCTCGCCGCGCTGATGTCCAGACTCAACGGGCGGCGCTGGCGAACATTGCGACCAGGCGGCCTTGGCCTGCTTGGGGGCCTGATCCGCATCACACGCGCGTTGTCGCCAGCGACCGACGTGCCATTTCCGGCCTGGCAGGGGATGCAATACATCCGCGATATGTCGAGCGGGCGCGGCAAGCTGACGCCGCTTGACAACGATCGCTACGGCAAGGCCGCCTGGACGCGCGTCGCCGACATTCTTGCGCTCACCATCTGACAGGCCGTTCGGAGCCACGCCATGACCGATGCCGTCGAGCCGTTCCACCTCGCCGTTCCGCAAGCCGATCTGGATGACCTGGCGCAGCGCCTAACCGACATTCGTTGGCCGGATCCGGGGACGATAGACGATACCAGCCAGGGGCCGCCGCTCATCAAGGTCCGTACGATGGTCGAGCGCTGGCGCGACGGCTATGATTGGCGGGCGTGCGAGGCGCTGCTGAACGGCTGGGGCCAGTACCGCACCACCATCGACGGCCTCGGCATTCATTTCCTGCATATTCGCTCGCCCGAACCCGACGCGCTGCCATTGCTGGTGACGCATGGCTGGCCGGGATCGGTGCTGGAGTTCCGCGATGTGATCGCCCCGCTGACCGATCCTGTGGCGCACGGCGGTGAGGCGTCCGACGCCTTCCACCTCGTCATCCCGACGCTGCCGGGCTTCGGCTTCTCAGACAAGCCGACCGCACCTGGCTGGAATATCGGCCGGATCGCGGGCGCCTGGGTGACGCTGATGAGGCGGCTCGGCTACAATCGCTGGGCGGCGCAGGGTGGCGATTGGGGCGCGGGCGTCACCACGACGCTCGGTTACATGATGCCTCCTGGACTTATCGGCATTCACCTTAACATGGTGTTGTTCCAGCCGACCGACGATGAACGCGCCGGTGCTGATGACGCAGAGCAACGCATGCTCGCGGACGCTCAGCGTTACGATCAGGAATATGCCGGCTATTACAAGCTTCAGAACACGCGACCACAATCCGTCGCCTTCGCGCTCGCGGATTCGCCCGTGGGCCTTGCAGCCTGGGTCTACGCGCTGTTTCAGGACGTGTCGGATAGTGGCGGCGATCCAGAAAAGGTTTTCTCGCTCGACGCCATGCTGGACGACATCATGATGTATTGGCTTCCCAACGCCGGGCCGAGTTCGGCGCGCCTCTATTGGGAGACGGCACAGGCCATGCGAAAGGGCGGATTTTCGACTTCGCCGATGGCGACGCCGGCCGGTATCAGCATGTTCCCCGGCGAACAGGTCCGCTTGTCACGGCGTTGGGCGGAGTCCCGCTTCGCCAACCTGGTCCACTTCGGCGAGCCGGACCGCGGTGGGCACTTCGCCGCGCTGGAGCAGCCGGTACTATTCGTGGGCGAGGTACGCCAGACGTTCCGCTCCCTGCGCTGATCCCCCGTCCCCCAGGCGATTGTTGATCGGGAAAGCGAACCGCACCGGAATCGACAGAGATCAGTTCTCACAGAAGCATGTTGCCACGTCCGCTTTTCGGAGAGGTCATACCACGCTTTGGCGTCTGTGAGGCAGGCGATAGCGGGATAACCGTTCAGATTGAGCAGTGTCGCTGCCGAACCGGATAAGCCGCCATTTGACCATCTTCGGACATGAACAGGGCATCCTCGGCGATGGCCTGCGCGATAAGGAGATGATCGAACGGGTCGCGATGATGCTGCGGGAGCGCCATCAGACCCTGAAGATGGGCGGAATTGATCGCGAGCCAAGTAAACCCGTCCCGTTCAACGGCTTTCAGTATTTGATCCAGATTCCCCTCCAGCTTGCCGATGCGTATTTTTACCGCGATCTCCCACAGCGAAACGACGCTAACAAGGATATCGTGCGCCGGGTCGGCAATCAGATCCCGCGCTTCTGGCCCCAGGCGGTCACTGTCCACCAGCCACCAAAGTAGGGCGTGGGTATCAAGGAGGATCTTCATAGAGGCTGATCGACGCTTTCGAGCATGTCGGTCGGCGTCTGGTCAAAATCGTCGGCCACGCGCAGATGGGCGCGCAGGGAGCCCGGAACCCGCCGAGCCCGCAGGGCCGGGCCCGGCGGCCGCAATTCGGCAACAACCTCGTCATGGGACGTGACGAGGATGACCTGTCCCTGACGGACCTGACGCAGATACGTCGTTAGATTGCCACGGAACTCCCGTACGCCGATTTTCTGCGGTTCGTGACTGACAGCATGGACCATGGATACTCTCCTTTGTGTTATCATATCCTGTACACAAATGGAGCGCATCCATTATCTCGGCATCCCCCTACAGGTCGGTCGCCTCGGAAAGTGCAAGTGCGTCCTCCACGTCGACGCCGAGATAACGTACCGTGCTGTCGAGTTTGGTGTGGCAGAGCAAAATCTGGATTGCCCGGATATTCCCGGTACGCTTGTAAATCAGCGCCACCTTGGTCCGCCGCAGCGAATGCGTGCCATACTCGCCCGCCGACAAGCCAACCGCGGTGACCCAGTCGTCGAGCAGGCGTGCGTATTGGCGTGTGCTGAGATGCGCCGAAGCACCCAGGCGGCTGGGAAAGACGAAATCGGTCAGCGTCCCACCGTGATGGTCGAGCGAAATCTTGATGCTTTCTCGGGTTGTCTGGGTGATCTCGAACTGCACCGGGCGCCCCGTCTTTTTCTGAACGCTCAAGGCACGATGACGAACCTGACCGCTGGCGACGATATCGTTGATTTTAAGGGCGACCAGATCGTAGTCGCGCAGTTTACTGTCTATTGCCAGATCGAACAGGGCACGGTCACGGATCCGTTCTTCACGGGCGAGATGAAAGCGGATTGCCCAGACATGCTTCTCTTTAAGCGGACGCTTGGCGCCGACAAAGCGCCCTGCATTCCATGGAAGTGCGGCGCGGAGCGTAGGATGGGGGAAGGACGTGGGCTGTGGCCTGACAGATCTCCAGACGCTGCGGATTGCAGCATCAGGATCAAGCGAGATTAGCGATCGGCTACATCCGGTTTCGGAAACGACGGAAAGCGCTTTCTGCGTCTGCGAAGAGGCGGAAGCTGCCAGCCGGTTGGAGCACATTGGATAAGAGCGACGAGCCTCCGAGGCACGCTTTCCAGCCCGTCCTCCGCCCATCACACCTACTTCCGACAATAAGAAAAACCGGAAGTAGAAAAAGTGGCGGAAGACCGGCAATTTTTGGCGTTCTAGAATCTTATCTCGCTATGCCTTATCGCCTGATCCGAAACATCAGGCTCGAGAAGTTTTCCATGAAGGCCGCAGGCCGCAAAACCGTAGCGGGCAAGCCTGGTAAGGCACTGTGCCGCTCGATGATCAGTTTTCTCTGGAAACGGAGCACGCCGCACCGCCACTCCACCCCACCCGAAGAGCACTGAAGGACAGAGGTAATAAGCTGGTGAGGCTCCACCGTCACGATCTGGCGAGTGACAGAACGGCAAGCCCTCTGCTGGCAGCTTCATTTTGAGGCATATGCAGCGTGCCACCGCTCACTCGAGCTTTCGCGCCTTTAGCCACCAGATAAATTCATCAAGCCAGTAATCGCTTGTCGTCCCCTGCGGGGCAAGGCTAAAGCCATGTCCCCCATGCCCGTAGATATGAAGCTCCGCATCGACCCCGGCCCGACGCCACGCCGTATAGATCTGCACGGCGTCCATTGGCAGCAGTGGGTCGTCGCTGGCCGCGGCGATGAAAGCCGGGGAGGCGTCTGAGGGGATTGGTCCACGAAGTCCGCCATACAGGATGCCAACGAATGCAGGACGCGTTTCTTTGGCACCTATCGACAGATCGACAGCAAGAAACGCCCCTGTCGAGAAACCCAGGAAGCCAATCCGTACAGGATCGATCCCCCAGTCCCTGGCATGCGCTTTCACGAGGAATATTGCTCGTCGCGCATCCTCCAGAGCGTGCGCCTCCCCCGCAAAGGGAGGAACGGGTTCCGTCGAAGCCTCCTTGGCGCGCTTCGTGATCGCCTGCATCTCCCGCAGATGAGTAGCGGGCATGTGCATGCCGGTATCAGGGCTCCTTATCGTGCGATATTTAAGAACCAGTGCGGTATAGCCCCGTTCGGCCAGGGCACGTGCAATGTCGACGCCTCCCTGCTGGTAATCGATCCCGACAAATCCCCCACCTGGAGCGACAATCACTGCCGTTCCGTTCGCGTGATTTTTGCCAGGTCTGAACAGCTCGAGAGTGGGCTCACTGACGTTGAAGACGATCGAGTCTGCCATGCCGTCAACCCGGGCAACAGTTTCCGGCACGCCAAGCGTCGGCAATTCGCCTTTACTGTAGAGAGAATATACCTGGCGATCCCCGGCTGCGGGCGTATGGGCAACGCCCAGGGCACAAGGCGAGAAGATTGAGAGTAATGCTGCAGAAACGAGAAAACGGATCTTCCTCATCACAGCCGGACCTTAAGCGTAACATATGCCGATAGCGGCTGGAGCGGGGCGATGACAGGATTGCCCATGTAAGAAT